>JZLH01S0622944.1:13968-25167 GCA_001188425.1 Eucidaris tribuloides | reverse complement strand
TGCACTAGTACACTGTACAGTAATGTTGCTAAATGTAACTTTTATCTACAGTTTTCAAGGCACAAATGTTATCACTGTATTACAGTATTATATGATCTCTATTTGCACAACACATTTTCCTTGTTTTACTAAGCTTGAGTACATTTCATACTGTACATCATAAAATGCAACACCTATACTTCAAACATCAAAATACTACTTACTATTTATTGATAGATCAATTAGAAGTTTTAATGCATTTTAGAAGTACTCTAAATTGCTTGACCAATTATATACAGTGTAGCTTTCATGAAATGAAATGTATACGCTAATGAAAACAAAAAAATTAATGTCCTCAACATACAACAAATGTATTTCTGCAATTAGGACTGAGAGATTAATCTAATAGTGACAGTCCATGGCCTTTGAGAGGTTGTGACACACTGTGAAATTTATCAATTTTCTGAGAAAATTATTGTTAAAGACACTATATAACATTGTGGAAGACCCGTTAAAAAAAAAGTCAAACTTTGCTATCTGACATATCTGATAGTGTTTGAATGGACAAATGAACACCCTAGAACACAAAAGTTCATACAGAGATGCTGTCACTTATGAAATATGAACAGATAAAAATTGGTACATGAATTATTCTCGGCCGATGAAAATTCTGCAAAAACTGGAATGGTGTCTCAATGATTTTTACTTTTTATAAAAAACATCTAACGATCATTTTGGACTATAATTTTTTTTCAGGGCTTCATTTTAAGACCTTATCAAAGACACTAGTAGCATGGGGAATCATGTAGCTCACATTTTTAAAATGGAAATAATGTTTTACGATGCCTTTAATATACCCTGAAAAGTTAAAAGGACAGGAAACATTTTAGGGTATTTGAATGGTCACATGACCTCCATGAAGTGGTTGAGTGGATGAGACAGTGGATTTTCATTTGAGAGACTTATGGTTCAACTCTCACCAGTGTGATCATTGTATTGAATAAACCATGTTTAGTCTCGGCAAAACATATAATTTCTGGGATGCTCTTGCTACATCATTGGTTATCAATTTCTGGCGGAAGGATCAAGACTACAGGGAGTATTAAAACAAACCATCTATGACACATTTCGGGATGGGGGAAGGGGAGGGGAGGGGGAGGGAACGGGGGTATGAGCACTATATGTAAGGAGTAGCCGAGGTGTGTTTGGTTCTGCGTGAGTGGAATAAGCTTTTGTTGGGACTGGGTACTGTACTGTACCTTACATTAGTGACAATTTTTTTGTTTTGTTTTTGTTTAAGTTTCAGGCTCTGTCATAATTGATGTCAATTCAATAATAAAATACCCCATTATCAGTAATTGTCATCAATTACATGCATCACAGTCCCATATTAATTGGAAGAAAAACGTAATGAGCCTCTTAATTTGATTCCACAAATTCACAAAAATAAAACAAATATATTGCATATAAATACATAACTATGCCTTTGGGAATGAATTTTTGTTCATTTGAATGTGGTATCCCAAGTGACCTTTACATGTAGTCAAGCACTAATACATGTATATATTTAATAGATATTTATTTTATAACAGCTGATAAGAGGAGTCTGCCTGATAAATATGAAGTATTATCTATTCCTATTTTATCTCAAGGTTGTCATGGCAGCAAACTTTAATGAAAGTTTGCATTGCTAAATGGTAAAAATAAACCATTTTCAAAGAAATAGAAATGGACAAACGAGACTGGAACTTAGACTAGCCCACAAATGGAATGGATAAATGAAACGCACACTTTTGTTAGTATGGTACACAAAGATTTTTCAAGTACACCAATCGAACGTGATCGGGAGCAAGAGCCGGAGAAACTTCCCATTCAGAAATAGTGTACACTAGCCTACCAATCAGGCAACATAAACAAATTCTGGCACTTGGCATTTCCTTAAGTTCACATGAAGAAAAAAAAATATAAAATTGAGGTTTCACTTTGATTAAATGCCGATGACAACTCTATCAACTTGGACTGTAAGTGTGAAATGGAAAGATCCCTCTTGGGAATATCTTCTTTTAAATTTTTTTCCACACAATAAGCTTTGATTATACACTCACTACCTTCAATATCAATTGCAATTTGTGGCATTGATGTACAATTTGTACTCGTGAAACATTTACTGTGTTCTTGGACTAAATTCATATCAAAAACTTGGATGTACTGTACACAAGCAATTTTTTTTCTCTCTCTTCTTTCATTTGTTCAATATAACCCAGCAATGAATATTATTATTGATTTCAATCACAAATCTATGTGACGAAACGGAGAAATCTAAGTTTGTCTGTGAGTTATTGTGTTCCATTTCCCCGGTTTTATTGAGTAATAAAACTTAAATGCGAGTCAATACTGTTCGTATAGTACATGTACAATGCTATTGGGGTTGCCCCTAGCAACGGCAAATGCAATATGCCAGAAGATCTACGTACTGGCACGCTCGAGTTGATATTTAGCAAGAAATTGAATTTGTCCCTCAAGTCGGCAAGTTCAGGTACGATACTGTATATAACAACTCAAGCTTTCTATTCTCTTAATCAGAAATTCCATTTTCTTGAAAACTATAGTATGTTCTCTACTGTTGTCATCAAATTTTCTGTTAAATTGTAAATACTGAAATGTTGTTTTTTCTAGATTTTCTAATTTTCCTGTTTTTGATAGTTTTTAATTCTCTTTAATTTCAATCACTCAAATAGTTTTCTTTTTTTTCCTCATACATAAAGGCACTGTTTTCTCTACAATTCTAATCTAACCCTCATGTAAGATCATTCACTGCAATACTTTACCTGCACAATCACTAATAATGAACACACTCAAAATACAATTTTGTGCACATTTTCCTTTAAAAATAGATCATTGATTTTGCAAAATAATCAGTGCTCATAACCACCATATCCTCTTTACCATATACAGGTGTATACATGTATATTCATTTTTTTTTCTTTTGGAAGGGTAGAAAACTTTTATCATATGCTGTATTAATTCATTTCCATTAACACAAATATATTGCTGTACATGTAAATACAGGCAATATTCTATTAAATCTTGTTACATGTACTCGGGCACTATTGTATTAAATCTTGCTACATGTACTCAACTATGCTATTTTAGTGATGGCGTAGAGGTAATAGAAACTGTCGGTATTTTGTAATTACATGTTCACACGTTGCAAAGTAATGAAGTTGTAATTTGATCAATCTCACATGCAAAGAAGATTCAACAACCAGAAAGATGAAAAAAGAAAGAGGATGAAAAGGAAGGAAGAAAGGAAGAAGAAGAAGAAGAAGAAGAAGAAGAAGAAGAAGAAGAAGAAGAAGAAGAAGAAGAAGTAGTAAAAGTAGTAGTAGTAGAAGTAGTAGTAGTAGTAGTGGTAGTTATGGTGGTGGTGGTTATATGGCGGTGATAGTGGTGGTATTAGTAGTGGTGGTGGTTGTGAGAGTGGTGGTAGTGGTTGTGGTGGTTGCGGCGTCGTTAGTGGTGGTAGTGATAATGGTATATAGCGGCGGCAGTGGTGGTATAGAAGAAACAGTGCAGTAGGTTTGCGGTAGACTTCGATAGAATCATTACTGTCAGTGTTGTTTAGAGCCCACGCTCGGGCAATATCAGTTTCATTTTGCCGAATAATTGTATAGCTTCATTTGTCACAATAATGCCTTGATTACCAAGATCTGGTCAATATAAAAGCTGTCAAGTCCGACTTACAACATCTAAATACATTTATCGTTTCGTGGTTTCGAGTTTCGTTGACAGCGGTATCTCTGTTATGTGCGAGCATTTCAACACCGGGAGATTTACTGTTCCGCCGCGGTTTATGGTGTCAGTCTTTCCTCTCCAATTTACAAATTACTTTTCTCCTGAAAGGAAATCTAGGCAGACACTCAAAACGTCGGAGAGCTAGTCTTCCTTTCAGGTCGCTCTCATTTTCTGACTGAAATTATCATTTTATTTGACGTACCCGACAGACTCGTAATTATTTTACATCCTGTTTTTTGCATGTTGTAAATAATGATACTATTTATTTGAGTTTATAAATATTTTTTTTTCATTCCTCATGACTGCTATAAAGATGCGTGCATGGCACTCTTTTTTACATTGCCTGATGAAGGCTAGCAGTTGCAGCCGAAACGTCGCAATTCTCCTTCCGTTTGCTCCGTTGTGTGGCAACTGATTTACTCTCTCATCAAAATTTTACTCTCTCATCAAAATTATCATTTTTTTTTTACATTAATGGGATGACCCATTATTATCATTTATGAAATGCAAATTATGGACAGGGTGGCAAGTACATAATGCATGAAGTCAACGTAAGAGATACAGCCTGATCAAAGCCCGTTCCTCGTACATGTATTCCATGTATTAAATGCCGAGAGGCATGACTTTTGCCTATAGACGTGGTGGGATATAAATACGTACATGTACAAGCGACTGGCAAGCAGTCTAGAACCAAGATGTACGAAGAAAACTAAACCGCTATTGACGCCGAAGATATTATTTACAACACGCAAAACACGGGATGTAAAATAATTACGGGTCTGTTAGGTACGTCAGAATAACAACCAGAACGGGGTAGAACATGTATGTGCCGTCTTCTGAGGTCCATAGCAAGCCAAAAAACTTCACTTTGGTCGATTTGAAGTTAAAGTTTATGATACCTTGGTACTAATGTTTCAATGTGAAGTAGCGAGTAGTCGTACATTACCCCTTTTCTGTTTTACTGAGCTGTTTTGAAAGTATGAAGCATGATTTATACTCGAAAATATCAAATTACAGTCCAGATTGCCCTCGTGGTATACAATGTATGTTATAATTTCTTTGAGTAACGAACTTTCCGATAAGCAATCGCCTGATCTCTAAGAAATGATACAAAATATGATCTATAAGAAATGATAAAAAACTACTAAAACAATCTTCTTCTTGTATCTAATACAAAAATTTACGTAGCACCTACTGGTGTAAATGGCATAAAACACATTACATCGAACTGTTGTTGATCATAGTTGATTTACTTGTTCCTAGAATTCTTCCACAGGCGAATTTCATTTAAACATTTTGAAAATACCGAACTAAGAATTGAACGCATTTGTACGTGCTCACTTCCAAAATTGCAGAAAAGTACGAGAAGAGAAAAATGGAGATGGGGAAGAAGAAGATAGGGATAAAACACGCGAAACATGATACTTCAAATGTCTCGTCGTGTCGGCTACGGTCTGTATTTTTAGACATAGCACATCAAAGCAAATAAAACGGGATGAACGCGTGGAATTTACAAACTGGAATGTGAATGTTGCATACGTATGCGTTTGCATGAACGGTATGTTTGGATGTTTGTGCACTCATTGCTTGTGCCCTCTCTAATTTGATATGGCAAATTTGGAGATACAAGCTAGTGGGTTGATACTAAACTCTGTGACTGGAGACCACATCGACCACATTTCCCCTCCTAACATTCTCACAGAAATTATACGAACTCCGTCAAATTCCTTTGAACGCCAAGATTTGTTTCCTCTGTGGATACAGTGCGCGTATGTAATATTACAAATAATCTTAAAATACCAGAATGAAGATTCATACGTGCTGTTATATTATACAAAGAAGAAATAAACACATCCAAGTTCCAGCACAAATATTGTAAAAGTACTTACATTTTCGGCGTGTAACCTGTAAAGAAGGTACGTGATACACGCCAAAAATCCAAAACAATGTATTGAAAGTGTGTTTCATTTCTTGATTAACGTAGAAAAACTATAATTGTAGTTAGATGAAAATTCATTACTCCCCTTTATCTTTCTTTCTTTCTTTTTTATATGCCTTTCTCTTCTTCTCACTTTCTTTTTCCTTCTTCTTCCCTCTTCTTCCTTCATCTTTTCGTTGTTGTTATTGTTAATGATGCTATTTTTCCTCCTCCGAGCTCCTTGGCTTGTTGTCCTTGTTGTCCTTGTTGTAATCATTTCCTTCGTCTTCTTCTACCCCTTTCTATATCTTCTTGATATGTTAGTTATATTTATAAGAACAGGTTGCTATGTATTCCATCTTGATTTCTGTTCCAAAGCTGATTTTATTGGCTAACTTTGACAATTTGTGGGTGCTTATTCCAAAAATACTATAACTGTCATTTTTTCAACTACGTCTTTAGTCGCCGATTTGAATTACAATTTGTACTATATCTCAAATTCTGAGCAACGTAGATGATTGAAAATGGCGGCAACACCAATGTTCGTGATACCGAGGAGTCCATTAAACTAACTGGCGTACTTGTACTTACTAGTACTTTGGTTTGGCCGCCATTTTGGATTTCGAAATAACCGCCATATACCTGTATACCACAATTTAAACTCAACTCTGGCAGGAAAATTCAGTTGGATCCATATATCTGACATAGGGCACTACACAAAATGGAATTCAAATTTAAATTCAAATTCCAAACAAAGTTTCCTAATTATCATCACCATCATGTGCCATCTTCGACGCGAAGGTTGGCCACCATGGTTTTCCATCTTACTCGATTCTCTGCAGCTCTTTTTTGCTTCCCCATAAGACGCTGTGAGCTCCATCTCTTGATGACATCAGTCTATTTGGTTCTCTGTCTTCCTCTTGCTCATGTACCCTCAAATTCCTCAGTTGTGCCTTCTACAGTAGAGGTGTACTTGCCAGGTTTCCTGCACTTCCTCGAAGTAAATGGCCTGCGTAGCGTATCGTCCTTCGCATGAAATCATACAATAAGGTTTTCCGAGTTTCAACTCTCTGTAGCACCTTTAGACACTTTCTCTTTCCAACTAATTCTCATCACTCTCCTAAGACACCACATCTCAAACGCTAGAAGCCTACTCTTGGTGAAATTATTGAACTACCAAGACGCAAATTCATAGGCCGCCATAGAGAATACATTGCATCTTTAGGAGTGTAATCTTCAAGTCTGTTCTGATATACTAATATATCCATCCTATATTCTCATCACTACAGACAACCGCGAATCCAAGTTGGGATCCAACACTGCACTCCTACGCACGCTCAAGTACACGGTATGGGCAGCCATGGTCATTCATTCGACGGCGTGCATCTGGTACTACATCGCCTGTAGTGGTTGGCACGACTCCCTGCCTCTGACATGTGGTAACAACAGCTGGGCGTTGGCCTTCGATCTAGGTAAGACATCAGAGAGAGTCATATAATCTTTAAAGCCATAGTTTTAACACTGACCTCAGGTTAATACACCTGAGCTACATAATCCGCCATGCTCTAAGTGTCTTTGATAAGGTCTAAAAATGAAGCCCTGAAAAAAATTGTACTTCAAAGTGATCATTTAGTGCTTTAAAGGAGTGAAAATCTAGAGTATTCGGTGTGACCTTCTCCTAACTTGTCTATATCCTCTCATAGATTTACTATGTTACAGGTATGACTAATTTATAATCGGGAGGATTACTTATTGTTTATCCATGCATACTATGCCAGTGGCACCAAACCATTCCAAATTTTTGTATGCTAGGATGTTCATTTGTCCATTTTAGCACTATTATGTAACTCAGATATCAAAGTTTGACAGTTTTTAGAATTGAAGTTCCACAATGTTAGCCTTTATCTGTAAGAAGTGACCATCATTGACCTTTGACCCTGGTGTGACCGAAGAGAGTACACTGAATTCTTGTGGGACAGCATCATGGCATGGGGATCCCTTAATGTAAGTTTGGTCACAAATGGGGCAACAGGTGCACAAAGTTATTTGTCACAAGAGTCTTGCAGGTGGATTTTAACATAATGGCCACACCCTTGACTTAAGTACGTAACCTGGATATAGAGATCCGTAGGTGCATCTTTGAACCATGTTTGATGGCAATTAGCATAAATTGTGCAGCGTTATTTGTTACCAGAGAGTCTCGCAGTTGAACTTTAACGTATGGCCTTAAATAACCTTTGAACTTGGCACGTAATCTTGGACAGCAACGTAACATTAAGATCGGCAGGTGCATTTATGGCCCAAGTTTGGTCGCAGTTGACGTAACTGTTACTGTTGCATTATTATTTGTAATAAGAGAGTATTTGCAGGTAATATTTGGCCGTAAATGACCTTTGACCGAAGCCCATGACCTTGAAAAACACTGTAACAAGAGGATCCTAAGTTCATCAGTGACCAAAGATTGGTCTCCGTTTCATTGACAATTGCAAAGTTGTCAATCACAAGAGAATATTGATTTTTGCTATGAGCTTTCCTTCATTGATAAGTTAAAAAAAAATGCCGCATCTTCGTCTTTAAACAGAAATGCTTTCATCGTTTTACCAGATTGGTTTCAAGTTGCACGCAGCTCTTTTTTTTTTTGCAAATAAATCAGAATAAATTTCGGTCCAAGGACGTTTCGGACTAGAAACGAGTAACACTGTACTTCGATCCAGGGACGTTTCGGACTAGAAAAGAATAACACTATACTTCGATCCAGGGACTTTTCGGACTAGAAAAAAAACTTACACTGTACTTCTGTCCAGGACGTTTCGGACTAGAAAAGAGTGACACTGTACTTCTTCTATCCAGGGACGTTTCGGACTAGAAAAGAGTAACACCGTACTTCGGTCCAGGACGTTTCGTACCAGAAAAGAGTGACACTGTACTTCTGTCGTGGGACGTTTCGGACCAGAAAAGAAGCCTCCAATCCCCCTTTCAGCTATCTCGACTCCAACGCATATGATTTATATGACTGTAGCCTTGAAACGTAAAATATTGTACACTAAATAACACCACGTGTATAAATTACAACGGTCGTATTCATTCGCGTTGATAAAATATTTCCTTATACATTATTTGCCCCCACCCGCAATTGCGCCTTTCCTTCTCGGAAAACTTGAACCGTTTGGACATGTACCTAAATAAACAAATATTTGACAAATTTTACAGAGACCCTGGGCTTGAACTTCCCGTGTCACGGTCCGATGACAAACAGATGTTGGGGCGACCTTTTGTGCTCGTAATTCCCAAGTGCGTAATGCCGGTCACATAGTAGAATCACGGGGGAAAGTACTAGACAACTTTATGCATGTTTTTCAACGTCTTTGTTTATGTTATCGCGTGCACAAGAGTAATGGATTGACAGGGTAATATTTATTTTAACGTATACAACAGTTCAGAACGGGATGTACGTCAGAAAGTCCTACGTCTCATACCACGGAGGTGTCATTTGCAGGCACCTAGAAATATGGCTGATATTTCGGTAGTAATTCCATCTAGATAAGCATCGAAATCATATTTCCGAAAGAGAACACTTTATGCATTACAACAGTTAGGAATTAATCGTTTTAATTTCTTTTAAACAGTGCGAAAAATTACAAACTTAAGTGTTATATTGTTTACTAACTATATTTAGATGTTTACACGCATTATACACCCATGAATATTATTACACGGCAAATTCGTATATGATGTTGTTTACTGATGATGTATGCGAAAAGGACAATATTGTGCTAACATGTTATCAGAATAGGTTCGGTTAATACACATTTTACAGTTCTGCCCTGGTATGCATTTTTGGGGGGAGGGGGGGGGTAGCTTTGAACAGTGACTTCATATCTTCAGTAGATTACTCACAAAGGATATGCTACAAAAACACCCCTGTTGTTGCACAATATATATATTGGCTGGACGTGGTGTCAAATTTAAACATTAACGGTGTTATTTTTACACAAAGACTTTTACCTTTAGCACTAGTGTGTAGAAAATTAAAACCGTTCTCATATGTAGGTGTATATGGGGAAATACTCTGGGTGCTAAATTCAACATGGCAGTTCTTACAGTGTATGCATTAATTTATTTGTCTATTACACATTCAATTGTATGACTATAAATATAACATCGTGGAGTGAATTATTTTGTGTTATTTTTTATTTTAACACCAAAACTATTAACTATAATACCAAATGTGTTGATGATTTAACACACTCTCGTAGCTAGGTCTATATTGGGCATCAAAACACGGCATTTTTACTGTGTCTGAATTAATTGGTTTGGTAATTACACATTCTATTATGTGAATATAAACTAACGTGGACTGAATTGTTATAATATTTCTAATATAGCCCTTCAAACTAGAATTAAGGACATCGGGATTTGATTTATGGGGCTGTCAGTCTTGCAACATACACCAGTGAGTGTTACACACTTGGTTTGAAGGAGTGCAACACCGTGTAAGTTAGCTTTGACATGCACTCTCGTGCAATTCTATGTCAAGGAAAACAGCAGCAAATAGCATAAAAGCCTCATCATTTAGAATACCTCGTTGTAAGCAAATCGTAAAAGCCGGCAAGGCGAAAATATATCAAAACCTGAAGGACGTTTTTTACGTATCCCATTATGGTAACCAATGTTCGCCTTTGCGAGCTCGTCTTTGTGCCCGCTATTTTTGTTCTACGTCTGTTTAGAAAAAAAATATCTACAAATACAAGTGGATTTGAGGTGTCATGTGATTTATAACGCCGTGAGTACTGCACGTATGCATCACTTGTTGTGTTTTATATCTGTACTATACATGCTATATGCGATAACAAATTGAAATCACTGTCAGATAATATTGAATATAGACTTGCTTCGGTAAAATGCACTCCACACTTGAGCCAATGTCATGGGTTCACTTTCCGAAAAAGTGCAACATTTATTGATTTTGATCCACACACGCGAAAGATATAACTCGTAATGTCAAGATGTATACTTCTCGTACAATCTCATCAGAAAGATACGGTACAAATACCCCCCCCTCTCCAAAAAGGTAGATTTTTAGATGAAAGATTATTATTGCATTTGATAAAACTGATGACTCCCGTCTGTGTCTACATAAAGGTCATAACGTCTCGCTAAATCACAATATCAAAGGACGAAACAGAAACTGATAGAAAAATCTGGAGCCAGGCTCTCGGTTCCATTAGAGCTTCAAGACCGTCTAATCAATCCACATGTTTGCTCCACAAAACCAGAATTTCTGACCCTTGGTAGTCTTATCACTTGTTAAAAAAACGAGCCTCGAGCCTCGCTGAGATTTAAATTTGACCTGATCTACTCTATACACAGCATGTTAGATTTGATGAAAATTTGCCATCATTCGTTTCTACTAAAATGTATGTGCGGTATGTACTGTCACTGAAATCTCCCCCCCCCCCCTTAAAAAAAAATCGCACAGGTTGTCATTACATTGTCCTTTAATTTGC
>JZLH01S0622944.1:8968-11468 GCA_001188425.1 Eucidaris tribuloides | reverse complement strand
TTGCTATTTGCTGCTGTTTTCCTTACATAGAATTGCACGAGAGTGCATGTCAAAGCTAATTCACGGTGTTGCACTCCTTCAAACGCAAGTGTGTACACTCACTTGTGTATGTTGCAAGACTGACAGCCCATAATCAAATCCCGATGTCCTTATTCTAGTTGAGGCTTATGTAAAATATTATACAATTCAGTCCAGTTAGTTATTATTCACATATAGAATGTGTATATTACCAGAACCATTAATTCAGACACAGTAAAATGCCGTGTTTTGATGCCCAATATAGACCTAGCTACGAGAATGTGTTAAATTATCAACACATTTGGGGTTACAGTTAATAGTTTTGAGTGTTAAAATAAAAATAACACAAAATAATTCACTCCACGATGTTATATTTATGTCATACAATTGAATGTATAATAGACAATGATTATGCATACACTGTAGAACTGCCATGTTGAATTTAGCACCCATGCAGAGTATTTCCCAATATACACCTACATATGAGAACGGTTTTAATTTTCTACACACTCTGTGCTAAGGTAAAAGTTTGTGTTAAAATAACACGTTAATGTTTAAATTTGACACACGTCCAGCAATATATATATTGTGGCAACAACAGGGGTTTTGTAGTATATCCTTTGTGAGTAATACTGAAGATATGAAGTCACTGTTCAAAGCTACCCTCCCCCCCCAAAAAAAAGAAATACATACCAGGAGAACTGCAAATGTGTATTAACCGAACCTATTCTGATATCATGTTAGCACATGTTTTGCTTTTCGGCATACATCATCAGTAAACAAAATCATATACGAATTTGCGCGTAATAATATTCATTTGTATAATGCGTGTAAACATCTAAATACAGTTTAGTAAACAATGGATTAAGTTTGAATTTTGCATGTTTAAAAGAAATTAAACATTAATTCCTAACTGTTGTAATGTAGAAAGTGTTCTTTCGGAAATATGATTTCGATGCTTATCTAGATGGATTTACTACCGAAATATCAGCCATATTTCTAGGTGCCTAAATGACACTCCGTGGTATGAGACGTAGGACTTTTGACGTACATCCGTTTGAACTGTTGTATACGTTAAAATAATATTCCTGTCAATCCATTACTCTTGTGCACGCGATACATTAAACAAAGACGTTGAAAACATGCATAAGTGTTCTAGTACTTTCCCCGTGATTCTACTATGTGACGGCATTACGCACTTGGAATTACGGCACAAAAGGTCGCCCCAACATCTGTTTGTCATCGACCGTGACATGGGAAGTTCAAGCCCAGGGTCTCTGTAAAATTTGTCAAATATTTGTTTTTTAGGTACATGTCAAACGGTTCAAGTTTTCCGAGAAGGAAAGGCGCAATTGCGGCTGGGGGCAAATAATGTATAAGGAAATTATTTTAGTCAACGCTAATGAATACGACCGTGTGTAATTTATACACGTGGTTTATTTAGTGTACAAATATTTACGTTTCAAGCTACAGTTCATATAATCATATGCGTTGGAGTCGAGATAGCTGAAAGGGGATTGAAGGCCTCTTTTCTGGTCCGAAACGTCCCAGGACAGAAGTACAGTGTCACTCTTTTCGGTACGAAAGTCTGGACGCGAAGTACGGTGTTACTCTTTTCTAGTCCGAACGTCCCTGGATGAGAGAGTACAGTGTCATCTTTTCTAGTCGAAAGGTCCTGGGACAGAAGTACAGTGTAAGTTTTTTTCTAGTCGAAAAGTCCTGGATCGAAGTATAGTGTTATTCTTTTCAGTCCGAAACGTCCCTGGATCGAAGTACAGTGTTACTCGTTTCTAGTCGAAACGTCTTGACGAAATTTATTCTGATTTATTTGCAAAAAAAAAAAAAAAGAGAGCTGCGTGCAACTTGAACACAATCTGGTAACGATGAAAGTTTCTGTATAAAGGACGAAGATGTGGCCTTTTTTTTAACTTATCAATGAAGGAAAGCTCATAGCAAATAATATTCTCTTGTGATTGACAACTTTGCAATTGTCAATGAACGGAGACCGATCTTGTCACTGAGAACTTAGATCTCTTGTTACAGTGTTTTCAAGGTCATGGGTTCGGTCAAAGGTCATTTACGGCCAAATA
Source organism: Eucidaris tribuloides (assembly GCA_001188425.1). NCBI lineage: Eukaryota > Metazoa > Echinodermata > Echinoidea > Cidaroida > Cidaridae > Eucidaris > Eucidaris tribuloides. The sequence continues at coordinate 9,360 of JZLH01S0622944.1, read as the reverse complement.
TTCCTGAAAACTCTTTATTACAAATAATATGCAACAGTAACAGTTACGTCAACTGCGACCAACTTGGGCATAAATGACCTGCCGATCTTAATGTTACGTTGCTGTCAAGATTACGTGCAAGTTCAAAGGTTATTTAAGGCCATACGTTAAAGTCAATGCGGAGACTCTCTGGTAACAAATAACGCTGCACAATTTATGCTAATTGCCACCAAACATGCGTCAAAGATGCACTGCGATCTCTATATCCATGTATTTTACGTACTTAAGTCAGGGTGTGGCCATTTTACAAAATCCACCTGCAAGACTCTGTGACAAATAACTTTGTGCACCTGTTCCATTTGTGACCAAACTTACATTTGGGGATCCCATGACATGATGCTGTCCGCACAAGA
>JZLH01S0622914.1:11336-26211 GCA_001188425.1 Eucidaris tribuloides | reverse complement strand
CAGAAGCAATTTCAAAAAATCCGCGACGTCAAACGTGCACGTGCTGTTCCAAAATTGTCCGATCAGCCGTTAGCCAAAGGTCGTGCAGAGGTTAGCCGTTTAACCAATCAGTGCGCTCCGCTGGTCTTGCGACGATACACATAACCACGATTCGCAGTTTGAGCAAAATTGAAACTCACGGAAAGAACAACATTCTGGTAACATGTCGTTATTAGTTTTTCTCATAAAACAACAAATTCATGACGTATGGATCTCAAACTTTCAACACACCATTTGTAAGTACTAAACTAGTACCGTTTGGTATTGATAATGAAGGGAAGTAATGGACTTGCACATCCCTGGCGCAATCTTTCATGTTTTAAATTCTGTTATGAGAAATGTTTTCCATGTTCTCCTTGCGTCTGTTTTGATGTGGGAGATTGCAGTAAAGCATAAAAATGTTGGAAAAGCCGCATTTCTCCTCTATTTAATTTATTTTCATTCTTTTTCAAGTTACTTGTTGCAGAATACCTAAAATAATAGTTGTGAGTAAAAAAAAAACATCACCCGTGACACTGAAGTAAGTCACATAAAGAGAACTTCCAAACTTTATATGTATTGCGTGTGTATGTCAATCCGGGGAGAAATATCTAAAACGTGTAAGGTATAGGTAACTTAGATTTTTGTATATCATGGGGCACATAGTGTCTCTCTCTCTTTCTCTGTAATTCTGCATTTCGTCATTAATGAACCAATTATTTTTAAATCGGTACACTATAGAGTAAATTAAACCTCTGCAAGAATTTTTCAGGATCAACAAAATTATGAGGATTCTAGTAATATGGAATACATGTATGTACGTATTCTGACAACGTCATGTTGATAAATGAGAAGGGATAAAGCAAATGGATAATTCAAGATTGTTTTACATGGACACGACCTTTGGTCTTTTGGAGCTCAAAGTAGGCCCCTATGTCTTTGCTGCGAATTTTATGCCTGGGCAACCATGGCAACAAAGTTGCCGAAGGCATCAAATTTTCGGGTTGTCCGTCCGTCCGTGTATGCGTGCGTGCGTCTGTGCGTGCGTCCGTCCGTTACCGATTCTCTTTACCGCGATAACTTACCAGCTAATCGGATTTTGATGTTACTAGGACCAAGTATGAACTACATGTACTTGTATGAGACAACAATGAACTGATTTCATTTTGGAGTTGAAAGGTCAAAGGGCCTAAAACGTCTGATTGGGGGGTCGTTCATTACAACAATAACTTAAGAGCGACTGGTCGGATATTGGATGGAGTAAGTATTATAAGGCACCAATGAACTGATTTGATGTTTTAGTTCAAAGATCAAGAGGCCTCATATCTGATTTGGGCTAGTTACCACCGTAAATTACGACTGATGAGATTTCGGAGGTGAAAGGTCAAAGGTCACAAGGCTTCTCACCCATCTGATTTGGGCTTGTTACCACGATAACTTAAGGACGGCTGGTCGGATATCAATGTAACTTGGTTCACGTGTTTTGTATGAGGCAAAGATAACTGATTATATTTTGGAGTTCACAGGTCACAAGGCCTCATATATATCTGATTTGGGTCAGTACCTGCATGATAATTCAGGGATCGCTTCTCGGATTTTAATGTGACTTGGATCAAGTATGCAGTATGAGGCTCCAATGAACTGATTACATTTCAGAGTTAAAAGTCAAAGGTCACAAGGGCTTATAGAAACCTGATTTGGTCTTATTACCAACGTAACTTTCAAATTTCTGATCAAATACATGTAGGGTACATACATGCATAACGCTTTTCAATCAAATTGGGTGGGAGTGCCGACTGCGCGCAGTCGAACTGCTCTATAGGTTGTACATTTATTGGTCCTACGATGGGATATTATGTCATTTCTACACATATTGTGAAATGTAGGCTGCCACCTTGTGTTTATTATTGTTAATTGCGTATAGAGATAAATATATGTCATAGTTATTTGAATTGAGCTCAAAGGGGAATTTTTTTATCTTTTTACGTTTGTTTTTGTGCTACTAAACTAAAGAAATCTCATGAAGTCATTTTCCTTGTGTAAAACATATTACAGTCACTTATTGAATGTATTTCGTCGTTACCACTTACCGTAGCAACAGGAAGTTGGTCAAAATTCATGTCAATTTCAGAAAATCACTGAATTTGGTGAAATCGGGAAGAACCTGAGAAAATAGTGGGGATTTTTTTTATTTTATAACATATGATAGTTTCAATTTCAAAATTTAACTGAATTGAAGCCACGGGCTAACAGTAACCACAGTTTTAAAAAACGTGAGCTACATAATTGTCCATGCTCTAGGTGGCTTTCATAAAGTTTTAAAAATAAAGCCCTGAAAAAATTGTACATGTATTTCAAAATGATGATTTAGTGCTTAAAAAAACGAAAATCGACAAGCACTCAAGTTGACCGGATTCACCTGCCCATTTACTGCCACAGACTTACTGTGTGTAGATCTAGGCAATTTTATCCTCCACCAGAGTGGAAATTGTTTATTCATGCATATCTTGCCAATGGCAGCATAACTTTCCAAACTTTTGTGTTCTATGGTGTTTATTTGTCCATTTAAATACTACCATGGACCTTAGTAGGTCCATGATACTACCATGTAGCTCAGATATCAAAGTTTGACAATTTTTTACATTCAAGCTCAACGATGTTAGCCTGTTACTTTAAATCTTCATCGCACGGTCCTCGAAATACCTCAATTTTTTTACCTATTTTGCCTCATGCAGATTGAGATATGTTTCGTGTGTGTTTATGTACAGCATAGGATTAAGTATGCAACTCTGGCATAGAAGAAGTAACATTGTATAATACATGTAGTATGTAGAACATTGTACATAATGTAAGGCCATCCAAAATGTTGCATGTGTACTACTTAGTTATAATGATTACTGTATGATTGTATTTTTCACTTGGTGTTGTATTTTTCTCATGTTGTTTATCGTTGGTATAAACGTGGATATGACATTCATATAATAAAAAAAATATATATATATACAGTATATGTTATTATATTATGGCATGAGTATTAAGCATGATTTATTTAATGTCAATAGTACTTTTCTCAGTATTTATTATTCAGAGCCAGTGTTACGACCTCGATAGATTATGAAATTAGGGTAGACCGGGTGATATGGACAGTGACATGATAGGAGAAATTGAAAAAAGCTCCATGAACCAAACTGCGTTTAAGATTATGCCAATTCTAAGGACAGTGTAGGACACAGCTAGGTGTATCTTCTGGCTGAATGCATTTCGTCTTGAATTTGTTAACTCAAGGAGAATCAAGCTATGAACATACTAGTACTGAATTTCTCTCGAGCCTGCTAGAAGAAATTTAATCCCATAGAAGTACACAAATCATGGTCTGTCATAAGAGCATACTGATTGGGTTAGTACTTTTGAATGGGTAACTTTTTGACTATTTGACAACGAAAACTTTCACGTGTAGATTCAGAATACTTAACTATCTAGAATAGTTTTACGCCAAGTTGAGGACTACTCCCAATCATGTCACTTACTTTTGAGCAAGTATGTAATTTCTAAGAATTGCATTTTATTCTTCAATGAGTTTTCATTATTAGTTGAAAGCTTAGGTTCATGGGTTGGTAATGGACCAAAAGACATCCATTCATCTGTAATCAAATAAAGATTTACACATAGTTTCGAAGACTTTTGCGAAATGCCCATACATGTACAGTGTGTCTCAAAAATAATTGTGCAAGTTAAAAGCGCCCTCTTAGGTAATGAGGAAAAAATTTTTGTGACGTCATACTTACATCACCATCAAGGGCATAGTCTTGGCTTTCAAATGCCGTTTGTTCTGTTCAGTTTGCTTGTTTTAATCCTGAGATGTTCAGTTAACAACGAAAAGGTAAAATCACAAATGTGCCACTTTTACTACAGTCAATATAGCATCAGGCCCTCTTCCCGTAGAAGTGACACAGTAGTGATTCCACCGTTTTGTTGTTTACAAGATATCTCGAGATCAAAACAAGCAAATTAAACAGAGCAAACAGTATTTGAAAGCTAAGACTTTGCCCTTGATGTTGATGTAAACATGTGTCACAGCAGTATTTTCTAACCGTTAAAGAGGGCGCTTTTCACTTGAACCATTTTTGAGACGTGCTACAGCATGTCTCAAAATATTCTGCAAGTAAAAAGCGCCCTTTTCGGCAATTAGAAAATACTCTGGTGACATTATGCTTACATCATCGTCAAGGGCAAAGTCTTAGCTTTCAAATGCCATATTTTTTCTGTTCAATTTTCTTGTTTGAAACTCGAGATATCTTGTAATCAGCAAAAGGGTGTAATCACAATTGTGTCACCTTTACAAGGGACTGTAGTGAAAGTGGCACAATTGCGATTTTACCCTTAATTAAAATAACATATCTCAGGATTAAGACAAGCAAAATTAAACAAAATTAACGGTAATTTGAAAAGCTCAGACTATGCACTTTACGTTGACGTAAGCATCATGTCACAAGAGTATTTTCTAATTGCCAAAGAGGGCGGTTTTCACTTGCACAATTTTTTTTTAGACACACTGTATTACCCCATGTGTGGAGGCATTATGACCACCCCGTTATTTGCAAAAGAGTCAGAGTAAGAACCTCATGTCCCTATTGCCTCGTTCTTAAAGTTTTACGTAGAGGGATGTTTTAAATGTCACAATTAAACGAAAACGGGATGAAAAATTGTAAATTGAATTATATCTTTGACTTTCAGGACACTATACCTCCGTTTACAACCTAATTATAACTGCCATCCCTAGTTTCAAGTTATAAAGGGGGTCCATATTACCCCAGTCTCCCCTAAAAGTTATACAGCCAACCAGATATTCGCTTAACGTCTTGGGGACATGCTGCTTGACAAACTATGAATTCTTGTACAACATATGACTCTTCAGTTTGTATTTTGTTCTGTCTGTCTGTATAGCGGAGGTTGTTAGTTTAAAGGCAGGGGATCTCTTTTGCATGCCTAAAAATTAACATTGTGTAAATACAATGGCATTAAGAAGAAAATGCCATCTGGGAACCTTTAGCAAAATATAGGGGCTAGAAACTCAGTTTGAGTGGAATTATAGTGACCGTTAGACTCAGATTTGAATTTTTTTCTCGCGAGAAAAGAATTCCCACCATAGAACGTACACTTAAACGGCTGTGTTTTTCTTTTGTGTATTTCAAATTCTAGGCAATCACTGACCCCCAGATTTCACAGACATGCCCTTCATCAATAGCATAAGGGCATGGGTTAATCTTTTCCTTGTCTGCAGGGATGTTTGCAAATGAGATCCAGTGCACTGTGTTTGGTGTATGTATATCTGTTCAAAGTACGCATGTCCTCCCTCCACCCGGTGCAGTAAACTCTTGTTTCATAGTTCATTCATGTAAACACAAAAATTCTGGTCCAAAAGTTGAAATTTTCTATGTATTTTATTAGTTTTGCTACCTTGATATAAAAATTTTTTGACCTAAATAAGTAATTTTCCCGGTCCTTAGGAGTTATGATGAGAGTCTGCTGTATTTTTTGCAATTGTTAGAGAATGCAACCTTCGCAACTGTGTATAAGTGGAATATCGTATGATTCTTATACGGGGCCAAGTATTTTAAGCGACCATGGATAATAATGAAGAATGTCGCAAGGTCATTTAAATAAACGTCATAATTTTTCAAAACTATTATGATACTAGTCTCCTTTGCAGTCGCGTATTATTACTTTCAACTTACATTCCGTGCATACATGTATATATATATATTTTTTTTTGACTTTTCAATTTACATATATAATTTATGATTGGGTAGACCAAAAAGGAGGATTATGGATGTGGTAAGAGAGGATATGAGGATGATTGGTGTGGCAGAGGAGATATCAAACAAGTATAAAACAAAATATCGCGGTGGAGAAATTATTTTCTCTACATGTATATGTAATGACAATGCCCAGGGTGGCCCTGTTCGGTCCCTGAGGGGGGCAACAGGTTGGGAGGAGGGCCCTATGGGAATAATTCACACTGGTATTTTCAAGATTCAAGATCATTTATTATCTGATTATTAAAATTACAGAAATTTGACCTCCACTGGCATAAATAATTAATACATAACATAAAACATAGAACACATGACAAAATAACAATTATATACCATAATCAAAATACAGAATTAACCCTCATTATTAACCACAGCTAAAAAGAGAGGAAAAGATAGGAGAGAGAAGGGAGGGAAGAGGAAAGAGAAGGATCCTACGAAAAACCTTGGCAATAATTTACTTTAATTTACAAGTGTGTGCTGTTATCCCCTTCCCATCTGCACAAAAGAAAGAGAGAAGAGAAAAAGGATTAAGAGAGAAAGGAGAAAGGGGGAAATGTACAGAGGGGAAGGAGGGCAAGATTAGGAGACAAAAAGGGCGCTCACCGTGGATAAAAAAGAAGAAGGGAGGTACATGACCAAAGAAAAAGAAACAACAATATTACACACATACTTCTGACCCTTTCTGATACTTTCTGTAAAGCACATCAATGGATTTACACCCAACTTGGTGGGAGTGATAAGGGGAAGGGGATAGAGGGTTTCTGAAATGGTACACGTGGCCCCATGGGGGCCCAGGGGGCAGGGCCCATAAGGGCCCCAATTAGGAAACTTTCTAATCACAAGCCCATTTGTAAGCAAACTTGGATGGTAGATGCGTAACAGGGACCTTAATGTTATTTGGGGGTCAAAGGTCTTATCAGGTCAAATGATACACATGTACCTGAAATTTTCTACTGGGATTGGTATTAGTCCATTTGTAACTACATGTACGTGGATGGTGAATGGCCTACATGTATAGGGACCGCAATGTTAATTTGGGGTCAAAGATCACAGAAGTAGGTCAAAGGTAAAATAAAATCAAATGTTAACATACTAGGGCATTATGGCTATCACCTTGTTTTTATAAGACTGGATGTTGGAATTTAACTTAACTTGGTAAAATCAGCTATATGGCAAGGGGATGCAAAGTTTTCCAGTGGCTCCGTTGGTGCCTGGATATCAGGCTCCAAGGGCCAAAACTATGTATACTAATGTTTTCTCTATGGGCACCACAAAGAGTATGCGAGACCTCAGGTGAACGTCGTGCCCCGGGGGCTCTTGTTTAATTCCTGATTGGATTTAAACCAAACGTGTCTGGAGTGATCCTTAGGACCCAGTGGCAGACTCCGTAGGTAATTTTCAAACATCGTGTCTAGATCCAGAAATACAGTATAGTTTAGGTACATGTAAGTAACATTGTGTGTAGATACCTCTGTTGCTGATGTAGAATACTTGATTCTTCTGGCAATACCCAGGGTGGCCCCATTTTGTCCCTGAAGTGGGATCCGTTGGGATGGGGACCAAAAGTGGCAAGAATAATCCTGAAAGGATGGTACTCCTCCTACACACCCATACCGGAACAAGGGTCTGAAGGCAGACTAGTAATTTGGTATAGGCTACACGATAATTCAATTCAAAATCTTGCGGTCAATGTAATTCTAACAAATCTGAGTTTCTTGCTTCCTGCATACTATGGCAAAGGTTTTTAAATCGGTGTTTTCTTCATACCATATATGGGACGGCGCCACATTGGGGGGGGGGGGGCGGTGGCCTCTCTACTTTTTTTTAATTAAAATGACGGGGATCCGACTGTTTTTAGAAAATCCCCCCCCCTCCCCACATTGTTGTTGATTTGGCTAGTAAAAGAAAAATTGCGGAAAAAATGCTTTTCGTCGTCGTCGACTCCCTGCCCCCGATTGTCGGATGATGTATGACTTGCAGTTTGGCCAGGATTTTTTTCTTTGTCGGGCAAAATTTTCCCGACAGATTTTGCCCCTTAATACCCTGGCGCCGTCCCTGTAACCGTACCAGTGTAATTGCACAATGTTCATGTTTAGGCGTGCAAAAGAGACGCAATGTCTTTGAGGGATGTAACTATTAATACTATTAATAATTTCAAATCCATCCAATTCACACATAGTCCATAGGATATGTGCTAGACAATTTTCTCTATTACTACATATTTTCTCTTATTATCATGACTCAAAACCCAAGAGAAATGTATATTGATCACATTTAACCAGTGCTGTTCACATTTTTTTTTATTTATTTTTTATTTTTTATTTTTTTTTATTTATTTTTTTAATTTTTTTATTTTTTTTATTTTTATTTTTATTTTTATTTTATTTTATTTATTTTTATTTAGTTTATTTTTTTTTTTTTGGGGGGGGGGTTTATTACAATGCCTTAATCAGGAAGTATACCCGGACATGAATACCGAAACACACATTGAGTATGCCAGTTTGAATAATGTAACGTAAATAGGAAGCTGTGCACAAAAAAAAATAATATGTAATACAGAACATTTCGAGAAAATTTAGTAACATTCATCAATCTTATAGATTTTCGTGAGGGATGTAACAATGAGTTTGACATGAACGGCTTTGGAAGCAATAAATGTAGATATCACATAATATGAAAGCGAAACGGACATAGCACCGCTATAAAATAAACGTAATCATAAGCGACTCCACAAATATCTCTTTTCAATTATATGTATAACTGGATAGAATTCTTTACATACATGTATACCTTTTGTCAAATGTTTTATTTACACTATGATTTCTGTTTGTATTTATTTTCGGAAATCATGAGAACAAAAGAAAATTATATGTATATATGTATATATAAATGTCAACATGTGGATCTCACTGATGAACATGACGTGGGTGTGTGTCAGTGGAATGAATAAAAGACAACTTGAAGAATAAAGAAGTAGAATTTGCAGCAACGTACTTTCGTGTGTTGGAGTTTGTTCTCAAAGTTGTCTTATATATATATATGATATATCAATATACCGTAGAATAGTATACATAATCTGGAGGATTACCCGAATTCAGCAGTATTAAAACAATACTGCTGTTTTCTCGGGGTCCTGGCATGTACAATTTAACAAGTGATTTATGTTTTATCAGAAATGTGAATATATCTAAATAAATGAGTCCATTCATGATAATCATTTAATCATTTGATCATTTAATTAATAATATTTCCAATGGAAAATGTTGCCTAGATATGGACAAATGTTTGTCTCTATATATCAACGTGGACCTTGTAGGTCCATGATATCAATGATGTATTCATTTCATTCGAGAAGTGAGAAGTGTTTGATGACAAATTGACAATGCAACTACGTTCTAACTTTGTGATTTGTATGCTTTGATAAGAACAGACAATGGTGGCGCTATAACAGTATGTCTCTCGGAGCAGGAGCTCTGTGTTTGTGAGGCGATCACTATGAATGATTATTTTACGCATAACTTTCCATAGCGTATGCAATATCCTTCACATAATATTGCGTCAGGCAAATGATGGATGGATAAACCATTTGTTATCTAATTAGGTTTAATTGTTTTCATTTTCTAATTGTTAACTACGTACCAATTCTCAAAGTAAAAAGTGAATTTATTCTTTTGTTGAACTGTGATGTGTAATTTATCTAATGTACATGTATTATCAAATAAACTCCAACATGGTTGTTGTACATGTATACACTTGTGAAAGATGTGTTTTTATTGTTGTTATTGTATGATCTTGACGCCATTTTGAAACTCACACGCACAAATTTTATCAACTATGAATCATGGTGTAAAGCTATATGTTTAAGGCAGTGGATCTCATTTGTAAACATCCCCGCAAACCAGGAAAAGATAACCCATGCCCTTAGGCTATTGATGAAGGGCATATCTGTGAAATCTAAGGGTCAGTCATTACTTAGAATTTGAAAAAAAATGCGAAAGTAAAACAAAAGCCGTTTAGTGTATGTTCTATGGTAGGAATTTGTTCTCTCGCGAGAAAAAAAATCAAATCAGAGTCCAACGGTCACAATAATTCCACCAAAATTGAGTTTCTAGCTCTTCTGCTTTGCTAAAGGTTTCCAGATGGTATTTTCTTCTAAATGCCATTGTATTTACACAATGTTAATTTTTAGGCATGCAAAAGAGATGCCCTGCCTTTAACAATCATTAGATAATAGTATCGAGAATAGTACTTATTTTTGAAACTCGTAATTTCACCAGAAAAAAAAATTAAGTGTTGACATGAACTAATTACGTAGAGTAGGATGGGAAAGCAATGTATTTACAGGCATCAATAACCATTTATAATAGATCTTATAAACCATGGACCTACTAACACATGGGCATACATCGGTCTTTAATGAATTCAAGCGTCTTTGTATTTCAACTTTACCGAGGATACGGGAAGACAGATTTTCGATAAAACCGAAGTTCTGTGTGCAGAAGAGGTTACAAATAGCATGTCTCCAGGAATGGATGTGCAGCTGGCATGTTTTAAAGAGAATGTCATCTTATTTTCATTTCAACCAGATATGAATTTTAGAAGAGGGAGAGAAAAATAAAAATGATGCCACCGTGTTGCCATTGATCTAAATTTTCGTACTTCGGCAAAAAACACAAAATCGAACGGCGTCATCCGCCGAACCCGTCGTACGCTAATAAAGCGACAGTTTGATGACGCGCCTCGCCTCGACGAACGCGTTCAAACGCAAACTGTCGTATTACACGTGTATTATTACCCGGATTTAACTGATGGATACGACAGTTCGGTTTGAACGCGTTCGCTCGAGGCGCGGTCAATCAAACGTCGTATAGCGATACGACGGTTCGGATGAAAGCCGACGAAATATCCCATCATCAATTTCGCCGTGTGCCTGTACAATGGCCGCTAACTGTATGTCGTGTGTCTACGAAAAGCCATTAACTATATTCATTATGTATGATACTAACGGCCTTTTCGTAGACACACGACATACAATTAACGGCCTTTGCATAGGCACACGACGATCTGTACAAGGCTTGTGCGTTAAACATTTTTCCTATCACCATCACCGTGTCTGAAGTGTGTCCGGGAATGTCCGAAACAGTAATTCATATTATTTGTCGCATGCAACTTTCCTTTTCGCTAGTCTCTTTTCGTGGCTTGTGGACCATATAGGGATGATTGTGAATAGGTAATCAGCCCAACATTCATGAACCACGTTTGCCAAGTGCTACAATTTCTTGTGGTCTCGAGCATAACAACATTATGTAACCAAATATCAATCTGTTTGAAAAGACACCTGCTTAGTACAATTAAAAACATATAGTTCACCCTGAGGTCACGTTGACTTGAATAAGAGCAGAAAAAGAGAAAACCATATTATTGAAGGTTTGACGAAAGTCCATCAAAGAATAACAGAGTTATGGAGTTTTAAACTTTTAAATTTGTGACGTGAGCAGCTCCCCGTATGTCATGTGATATAAATTCCATCAAAGTGTCATTTTCTTAGAAATTTGAAAATAATATTACCTGTGCACTCAATATATTATCAGAAACATTATTTCATACAGGCTTCTATGAAAACCCCCCCATTCAATTATCATGAACCATTAAAAAATGGCAATTTATGGAATTTATATTACATGACATATGGGGAGCTGCTCGCATGTGACGTCACGAAACTTTGAAACTTCATAACTCTGTTTTTCTTTGGTGGATTTTCGCCAAACTATCATTAATACGTTTCTCTTTTTTTTTATTAAAACCAACTTGACGTCAGAGTGAACTTTGCCTTTAAGATGCACATAATCAAGAAGCGGTAGTCGTGATACGATCAAAGAAATGTACTCCGTTGACACAATGACAGTCCATGTGCATTGGTAGGTCCATGTCCGGGCCCGTGTATAAACATTTCCCTGGCAGAATCACCGCACGCACTAAAAACGAAATACATGTTATATCTTTTGACATTCGGTGAAACAAACTTGCATAGACGACGCCATCTATTGATGAGCACTCATCCAGGCGGAAATCATCCTTCCAGTACTCTGAGATTGGATCGCCTCAACGCCAAACAACAACACCAACACCACCACCACCACCACCACCAACAACAACAACAACAACAACAACAACAACAACAACAACAACAACAACAACAACAACAACAACAACAACAACAACAACAACAACAACGCCCGCACAAAGTTTTCACTGACAACAGTAAATCATGTCGCGGAAAGTGGGATGTCACTAATATCTACATGATTATTAAAACGTAATTGTAAAGATTGGTTTAACAGGTTTCATACAGGGGCGTCACTATAGGGGGTGTGGGGGTGTGACCACCCCCCCCCCGCACCACCACCACCACCAATTCATGGCCGCAGTCGGCAAATTCACGCACCCAGTCGGCAAATTCTTACGCCCAGTCGGCAAAATGAAGGAAAGGGGAGAGGGAAAAGGGGAAAAATGAAGGGAAGGAGAGAAGAAAACAGGGAAGGAAGGAAGAAAGAAAGAAAAGAAAGAAAGAAAGAAAGAAAGAAAGAAAGAAAGAAAGGAAGGAAGAAAGGAAGAAAGAGAGGAAGGGAGGGAGGAAGGAAGGAAGAAAGGAAGAGAAAGAAAAAGATGGCAAGAAAGGTAGAAGGAGTAAAATAAATTACCAGCCATGCCGTGTCAGCACACGGAGTGCATATTATTAGTATCAAAACATTTTCACGAGATGGCAAAATCTTGAATAGTAGTAGGCAATATAGTTATAAAACAGCTGGATGATCAACTTTGAAAGTCATTTTGTATTGATTACTCGGCAAAACTCTGACTGGAAAATGCCACTTGGCAAAACACACGATTCAGTTGGCAAAGTGGGCACTGTAAACGTTGTCAGTCCAATGCACTATGGTCATTCCCGAGTGGCAATCTCAGTTTTATGTAAACCACTCCCTGAACATTCTTGACCAATGAGTGGGCATGTGTAGGTTTGTCTAAAAAGAGACCAAAACACGAGTTTAAATGCGATATGTGAACATTTTCTCAGCCCTCCGAGACTCTTCCCGTTTTTAAAACTACTTTGCTAATATTATGCATTCTTTGGTCTTAGATGATGCTAAAAACACACATTTTATAGGTGAAAATGTCAAATTTTCTCACACTGGGAGGGGAACCCCCTCCCAAATTCATCACCAATCAACAATTGCCACACCTTTTGCACACACACACACACACACACACAATGCCAATTATGCATTCCTTCATCAAAAATGGGCCAGAAAACACACGTTTTGAAGGAAAAATGTCAATTTTTCTCACCCTGGGAGGGGAACGACATCCCAGACCCTACCCAATTCATTACCAATCAAGGCAAAAATGTCAAATCAACAATTGCCACACCTTTTGCACACACACACACATACACACACACACACACACACACACACACACACACACACACACACACACACACACACACACACACACACACACACACACACACACACACACACACACACACACACACACACACACACACACACACACACACACACACACACACACACACACAACACACACACACACACACACATACATACACACACACACGCACACACACACACGCATACATGCACACATACATACATACATACACACATACACACTAACACATATTGCACATTTACCATGTATGATATCCTCTCTCTATATAAAAACTTTTTAAAAAAGTTTGGAAATCTGTGTTTGATCGATTATCTCTCCCTTCTCTTGTGGTACCATCAGAAAGATCATTCAATTGTCTTTAAAATGCTACCCTGTATACTTGTTACGATTATGCCATCGAGAAATGGGCATTATTTTAAAATATGGGATAAGGTGTAAATTGGAAATCTGCAAAATGAACACGGGTGGTAATGAAGAGTGAAAAAGAACGTTTTCTTTGTAATGATTTTTGTTCTCAGCTGGTCAGCCATGAATGCCAATTTCAATAGGAGCCCCTGCCACTTCATTTCTTTATGACTTTGAGATTAAAACGTTTGCAATATGACCCAAGTCCGGCAAGTCATTCAATATTTTTTCCTTGTAAATGGGTGAGATTTCCAAAGTCTCTTCGGTTATTATGCATTAAAGGTTAGTGACATGATTGGGAACACTTGAAAATGCCTCAAGAACCAAATGAGTTGAAATATATACCAACTATACACTAGCAGGAGTGGATCTCCCACCTGGGAGGATTTGTCTGTAATTTGTTTACTTAAGGAGAATCAAGCATAAACATAGGAGTATCTTAATTTTATCCGGTGACGATAAAAATAAGCCCCATAGAGAGCCACACAGCAGGTTTCCGTGTTACGAGTGATATTGACATTGTTTATTTTAGAATGAGTCAACGTTTGACTACAAGATTTTCACAGGAGAATCCTTACATAGTTTACTTGATTCTAGAGTAGTTTCAGCCCAAGTTGAGGACTACCCCAATCATGTCATTTACCTTTAACATGGATTCCAAAAACGTGTGCAAAAACAAACAAACAAACAAACAATCAACAAACTACAGTATGGACATTTAAAAAAGGACTGAAACCCTCTAATCTCAAAGCCAAAAATAAATAGAGTGTAATTTTGAGACAAGATAACTGGAATAAACTTAAATTATTCCTCAAGATGTCTTGTCAAAGGTAGCTGTATGTGTACACATTAAACACAGGGGCTGGGCCAGGGGGAGGCAAGGGTGGCAAACTGCTCCTACTGAAATTTTCAAAATACACAAAAATATGTGTGTTTTTTTTAAAGTGAAATTTATGAAAATTTATTTTTAAATACAATTTTTGCCCTTTCCCACGAGAGTTTTTGCCCCACCAAACAAAACAGCCTCCTGTATCCGATGTAATATGCAAAGGACGTCTGAAATGGTTAGGACATGCTACAAGGCTTCCATCTACCCGCCCTGCCAATTAGGCTCTATGGTGGACCCCCCCCCCCCCCCAAGGGACAGTATGTATCTAGAGGGG
>JZLH01S0622914.1:0-10389 GCA_001188425.1 Eucidaris tribuloides | reverse complement strand
CCTCGGTTAATAAAACTCGCCTCGAGTTCTATTGTTTATTCATGTATAACTTGCCATTGGCAGTGTAACTTTCCAAACTTTTGTATTCTAGGGTGTTTATTTGTCCATTTGAACACTACTATGTAGCTCAGATATCAAAGTTTGACAATTTTTTAAATTGAAGCTCCACAATGTTAGCCTATCACTTTAAAGGGGGTGCCAATTAAAAAAAAAACGCAAAAGAGAGAAAGAGAAAGGGAAGAGAAGGAAGAAAAATTATGATTCTTAAAGAGTATGCGCCCCTTCCTTCCCGGTCCATAAAGTAAAATGCATTTTAAAAATGATTTCAAAGGTTAATAATAGGAAAAATCGGTTGCTCAACTTCCTCGAATTTTTTTTCCACGATGTCGTCATTTCACACCCCAATGAATATGCAGTTGCAAAATTGTCTTTTGAGAGGATGTTCACAATTTTTTTTACTAGATAGTAATTATCGTTGCCTTGCTTGATACTATAAGTTAAATCAACTTCTTTTAAAATACTGCGCCGCAATATATGATGAAATATATCATTTTGCCAAGGTTCAAGATTAAAAAAAAAATCTTAAATTTTGGTTGCCTAGCTAATTTTCTCGAAAACGTTAGCTAATTTTGTGCCTCAGTTGAGGAAATATAGCGAATATCATTTATCAATCTCCTGGATTAAAAAAAAAAAAAAAATAGCTCGATTGCAGTGTCCCTTGCCGATTTTCCTAAGGATAAAATGCACAAGAAATTGCGTTTTTGATGGTTACAATTGCAAAAACAATCTACCACTCAGTCGTTCTGCTCCCTACGTGTAAGTCAATACGTTTAAGCGGAGGGAAGCTGAGGGGTGGGGGGGGGGGCACGGTTCACTGCTTGCCCCAGGCGCCATAATTCCTAGATATACGCCACTACCAAGGGAGACGGCGTAGAGGAAGACCCAGGATGAGCTGGCAACAAACCCTCCAAAGGCAAGGCAACCTCGCGAAGTGGAGAGACCTAAGCAACCTAGCCGAAGACAGAGAAAGCTGGAGCAAGCTGACCACTTCATGCGTCGGAGTGAGTCGGACGACGCGGGAGTCCCTAAGTCGAGTTTACCCTGGCGCTGCCCATTACACATGAAAACAGTCCAATGATGTCCACGTATATAATTCTGGATAGAGAAGATTAATACACAAAAGTGCAATGTATAAATCTGCATTTTTCTAGGCAAACCATATACACCTGTAGCGTAAACTTGTATCTCTCATACATTTTCTGAGACTAAATTCCTAACTGTTTATCCTTTAGAAAGTAGGCCCTAAACTTCATAATAATGTTGTTCAGTTATTTTAGTATTTTTGTGGAGTATCATACAATGTGACATTATCCTCGAAGACCCCACCTACGCCCACCTGAAGACCGGACACATCCCATCTCATTGAGCTGGTTACACCAGCTTATCAGTGATGCGGTGCTCATCCGGCATCCTGCAAAGTAATTCACGCAATCGAAATCGGTCAACAAATAAAGCATTTTTTAAAAAGGTTTTTGAATAAATTTTGCATAAATTAGCATAAATAATATTTTTGGACAAAATTTCATAATTACGAGTAGAAGTTTGGTGTACCTCATCATGTAGCTCTACCAGATAAAAAAATTAAAATCGGTAGATAAATGAAGGAGAAACAGATTTTCATTAATTACCATAATTTTTAGACAAACTTTTAAAATTCCGCAGAAGTACTGTACTTCATGTAGCTCTATCAAACAAAAACAACAACAAACAAAACAAAATTGGTGGACAAATAATTGAAGAAGAACCCGGAATGTGCATAAATTAGCCTATTTAATGAGTTTCAAAATTCTGTGTAGAATTAAGTTTTGAATCCCCTACCTAATGCTACCATACAAGGGCATGGGCATGGGGAGGTGCACATCTCGGGGAGGTGGAACAGGGAGGTGCACATCTTAGCGGGAGGTGGAACTAAGGTTGAGAAAATCAGGCGTTGAAGTAAAAAAAAAAGGTGGTGCAAATTTCTTTTTTGCTATTAGGGTGGAACTCCTTTGGCTCTGCGGGGAGGGGGGTGCATGTGCACCCAGTGCACCCCCCCCCCATCCTACGCCCTTTCCATATAAAGCGAACGGAATTAAAATCGGATAAGAAATAACGACGAAGAAGCAATTTGAAAATAGTGGACGGACGCCGGACGCCAAACGCCACGCGACGGACGCCATGCCACGGCATAAGTTAATCTGGCCCCCATCTGGTAACCCCCCCCCCCGTAATATTGCATTTTACACAATGTGCTCCCAATAATCAAAATAATTTTGGGGTCATTTTAAAGAAAAATGACCCCAAAACAATTAATTGTACGGTTGTAATCCTTATATAATAGAACATGAAAACAAATTTGATGACCAAATCCATATTTGGACTCGCTTTTGATCACACTTGATTGATTGTTTTATTTCCATACAATAATCAATACATAATATTGTAATATAACAATATAACAATAATAACCATTGACATGATCATTGCATGGGAGGGGTTGGCCATAAGCTCAAAGGCTTGAAAATGACGTCCCTCGAGTAAACAATAAAAGCCCTGCATGGCTGTATGTTAATGCAGCAAAATAAAAATAAGTTAAAGTATATACATAGCAGGGCTGGAGGAACAAAAACTGTGCATGTCATCAACATAAATACCTACGATGCGCTACTATTAGCATGTCAGTCGTGTATCGAGACTGAAAGGAATACGTGGTGGTATTGATATACAAAATGACAATGTAAAGGAATTTACAATTTACGACCAATTTTGATGATTTTTTTTTGTCTAAGTATATGTTTTGCACCACGTAAAATCCAAATATAACAATCTCGAACGCCATAATCCCCTCGTTCTATCATTTTCAAAGAAAAATGCATAAAAATATGACTTTTCACGTACAGGAATTTTTATTGTGCATAAACCCATACTGCGGCCATATACAGCAATTATATCACACGGATAGATCTTTAAAATGTTGTATGAAAGTAGTAAAAACAGCTGTTGCATGAATAAACAGAGCAGTTCGAGTGAGCCCAGTTGATGGGTATGCCTCTGCAAACCGCATTCTCACTAAATCTGGTTCAAATTGAAAAGCCTCATGCACGTATGTACCCAATCCTATCATTAATTCTTGTTACATGATAACAAGACCAAGTCAGATATTTACCCCCCCCAATAAAAAATCCTTGTGACCTTTAACCTCTGACCTTTCAACTCAATTTCATCAGTTCACCAATGGCTCATACACGACCCAAGTTACATCATACTCCTACAAGCCCTTCTTCATGGTAACAAACCCAGATCAGCCATGTATGAGGCTCCGTGACCTTTGAAACTTCAACTCTGGAAATATCTAAATAGTTCATCAGTGTCCCTATCCTACATAACTGACCAAAGTTACATTGGACTCCAGCAAACCGTTCTTGAGTTTCATATCGTGGTAACAAGCTCAAATTAGATATATATTACGCTTTGTGACCTATGACCTTCTGACCTTTCAGCTTAAAAATCTGAGTTCATCTTTGCATTATACAGTTCATGCCCCACCACAGTTCCATTAAAATACGGACCATGGTTCTTGATTAAGTGCGGTAACGAAAATCGGCAAAGTTCTTTGTAAACACACAAACAAAACACCCAGCCTCAAAAAGAGTTCACCTTTTTAAAAATAGAAATGAAACATCTTTAATGTAATTTTAAAGTTAGCATATTTCTATAAAACATACAAGTGTGTGTAACCATTGCCCCCTTTTTTCTTTCTTTAGGGAAGCTTTAATTATCACTGTACTTACAACTATACTTGCCTTAATATGGAGTTGTATTTTCACCTACATGTAACTAGAGAACATAACTAAATCACAAGAACAGATTTGAAGATAAGACTTATTCCCCAAAGATTCAAAGTGTTTCATTCAAAGCAGTGGCAAAATAAGGCGGGGGTACAGGAGAGCACGTGACCCCCCCCCACCCTCCTCACACACACACACACACACACACACACACACACACACACACACACACACACATCAAATCGGCTGACAATAAACATGATAACAATGAAAGAAAAAAAAGAAAGAGAAAAAAGAGAACTGGGCGAACGAGCTAGAATTGGTACTTAGTGACATTTTGAGATAGAGTTATCCGCATAGTGCTATTCTTAACATGGCATACATGTTTTTTTTTACAAAATATTCAATGAGTGAAAGTCACTCATATCGAGACTAATATAGTGAGCTGATATTCTGAAATTTCATAGTTTATAGAGAAATTGTACTCTTGTAAGCCATTTTGTATAATCTGAATAATGTGCGTTTTAAATCTTTGACTATGTTTAAATGTATTTCCAGCGCTAATTGGATTGCTTTAATAACCATTGAAATGTTTCGAATTTTTTTATACTTCTTTTGTGGCATATTTTAATAAGCAATTATGCTTACCTCACCTGTCCTAGTGCTCAAATGGTTAAAAGAACTGTGAAAGTTTGGTTGTCTGGTCCGGAAAATTTAGAGTTCTATTTTCAATGTTAAAAATCATTGAAAATGAGGGGTGATAAGACCTGAATAATGTCCATATACAGGGTCAATTATTTTGTATTACTTTGAAAGAATACAACACAAAACACGTTTTTCATTTTGGACTTGCAAAGTTTCCCAAACCTTTCGCTTGCTGCACTCACGAAATTGCCTTTAACCAATGATATGCATGCATTCACAATTCCCGTGAAAATAAACATGAAAATGGCAATTTTATATTCTGATACAAAAAACTGCCAAACAAATGCTAACATTTTCATTACCCCTACTGGCTTACCCATCCAGCGCTTAAAATTCACCATAATATGAAAACACTATTTCCGGGTGAGTGATTGGTTGCCCCCTCCCCATGAGTTGACCCAAGGTATATACGCCATAATGTGCCATGGTTGTGCTTGAAATTCACTCTTTTTATAATCTGAAGGTAGAATTTGTGAACGTAAATTGTGGAGCAAAAGTGCAAAACATACTGCATCATGTACGGAAATTTCTGTGTGGTTCCCTCGCCTAATAGGCCTGTACGAGCCAAGACGGTATACCGGGGTGTGGCTACTGTTGTGCACTTGCAACTATTATGTAAGAGCTGATAGGTGATAAGCCCTAGTGCTAGGAGTCATCTAAGGGATGTGTCCGACTTCTGAAACAAAAATGTTACACAAACCCCACACGAAATAAAAAACAGATTACATCGTGTGTCATTTTGTTTATTTTATTTTATTTATTTATTTATTTGTTTGTTTGTTTATTTATTCATTCATTTATTTATTTATTCATTCATTCATTTATTTATTTATTTATCTATTTATTTATTAGTTATTTATTTATTTATCTATTTATTTATTTACCTACTTATCTATCCATTTATTCCTTATTTATGTATTTATTTACTCATTCATTCATTCTTTTATTAACTTATTTATTTATCTAGGTGATGTTTTCTACTTGTTTACTTGGGTGGTTGCACTCTAGATTCAATAATTTCTGTGCCGGACGTACGTTTTAAATGCTGTTTCAACTAATATTAGGCCTACGCTAGTAATATCTCGTATAAATCTGTATTAAAAATGAAATGATTGTCACATTTTCACACAATCATTAAGATACACATCTGCAGTTGTTTGAAAGTTTTGATGTCATAATGATGTTATTTCGGTAAATATGGCAATTGGGGAAAATACCCCGGGAAAATACTTATATGTGATAAATTCACATCGTAGGGAAAATGAACAAATGAACAAATGGACCCAAACTACTTAAAAAGTTGACACAAATTGATTGAATGTTGTATCAGCTTGTCAAGAATTTAAATCACAATTTCCATTCACAAACAGATCTTTAAGTTGTTCAATAGATTTACATGCAGCATGAAGGCCATCCGTTGAGATGCATTATTACCACTGAATTCTGTACCACATAATGTAGTGTTCAGTGATTACTACCCCATAGTGTGACAATCGTTGCTGTACCGTCCCTATGCACAAGACACCCTCACCGGTCATCCACGGCGCAGTGAACGCCCGTGCTCGCGAAATTCACGTGAAGGTAGCCACCCAGATTTACCGGACGATAAATGTATTTGTAAGTCAACTTTGCAAAAAATAAAGACAATTCAAGGATGTTTCACATCATAATGTAATAAATAAATTTTGTGTTCATTAATTTTCCATTCCATCAGATAAAATCTGTGTCTTGCATCAAACAACGGTCCAAACGACCACTATACCGCGAGCAATTATAAAGGCACTATTCTTCGCTACGGATCCCAAGCGACAATATGTCGTTTTGATTAATACCATGGTGTTAACTATGGAGCAATATGACACCTTTTGTAAAAATGCAGTGAACTTGCAATTTTGGAAAAACATTATACATATATTAGGGAAGTTTTCTGAAAAGTTTTGGTTTCTTCCTGGCAATTTTTTTTGAAGAAAGAGTAAAATATCAATTCCTTAGAAATTCAAAATTTTGAAAAAAATAGTAAAAAAAACACGTTTTTGGCCCAAAAGTGCCATCAAAATCACTCTTAATCCAATTAAGTGTGGTATCGTCTTGTAGAAAATTTAAATTTCTTTAAAGTGATACCATATTCAAGCTTATAAGAGGTCGCATTAAACAATTATTTTTAAAACTGTTCAATGTAGGTTGCACAAGGCGGCCATTTTGAAAAATGGCCCACATGACCCGTCATTTTGGAAATTTCACGTGGCCCGCGTTATTTTCTGATATGACACCCCTGAAGGAAGATCTGTGCAAGATTTGGTGCTTGTATCACAATTTGAACGATTCGACCCAAAATGTGCAGTTATCTGCTCCACTACAGGGTGTCGTATTGATTTGTGAGCTAAAGCTGTGACTGGATTTAATAGATGGAAATTTGTGGACGATCTGGTGGGATATTTATGAATAACAGAATTTAGTTGAAACATGCGATCAAAAGAAAGGGGCAATTGACGACAATGGAACCTATACATGAATAAAGAAATTTGTAAATTATGTATATCATCAATTTTTAGAGTCTTGAAACGATGAAATAATGGATCTGTGTTGTCATAGTAACCAGCACCAGCACATAAACGAATAGCCTTCTTTTGAAGTAACAATACTTGATGATTCTTTGATTTAAATGACCCCTATACAATATTACAATAAGTGACATGTGGCAATAAAATGGAATTTAATATAGTAAGTAATGTTTGTAATGATACATAATATTTCACTTTTAACATGATACCTATACATTGATGTAAGAACTTTTGATACGTGCTCATCCCATCACAACACCCAAAAATGTAATGTTATTCTTCTGTTCAATATGTATACCATCGATTTCTATATGTCCTATATAATTGTCAGTTATTGTTTTGGAACCCCCAAAATTGATAAAATATTTTTTTTGGAAATTTAATGATAATTTGTTACTTTGAAACCAGGTGGATATTTTGGGCAATTCATAATTAAGTATTTCATACAGTGTTTTCATGTCAGAATGAGAAGAAATAACTGTAGTGTCATCGGCATAAAGAATAAATTGTAACAATCGTGATGAATTAACAATATCATTGATATACATAAGGAACAGAAGTGGCCCTAAAATAGAGCCCTGAGGTACTCCACAATTAATATACCGAGTTTGAGAGCAAATTTAATTTATACACGTGTACTGTTGTCTTTCCGAAATATAACTTTGAAACCAATTAAGGGTAGTACCTCTGATTCCAAAGTATCGTAATTTATAAAGTAATATTTCGTGATCGAGGGTATCAAAAGCTTTACTTAAATCCATGAAAACATAAATTACATGTTCATTTTTCGCTAAGAGGTGTGATATTTTATCAAATAAATCGACAAGAGCTAAATCAGCAGAGTGAAGGCTACGAAAACCATATTGACATGGATTTAACAAAGAATGTAAAGACAAAAATGAAACTAATCTGTTGTAAACAAGACGTTCTAAAATTTTGGAAAATGACGAAAGGACTGAAATAGGACGGTAATTTATAATAAGTGTATGATCTTTTTTATGAATAGGAATAACTCTTGCTGTTTTCATATCCAATGGAAATACTCCTGATGACATCGATATATTACATATATGAACAAAGGGGTGAATTATTGCTGTAATTATTTTTTTTAACAAGTTATTACTAATTTCATCAAGACCGTAAGAACATCTGTTTTTTTAGGTTACTGACAATTTTAAATATCTCTTCAGGATCAGCTGGATTCAAGAACAATGAAGAGTGGCACGAATGCTCAAGAAAGTTGGAAAATGTGTTGCAGTACTGGGTATTTTGGAAGCTTGTTCTTGCCCAACATTGATAAAATAGTCATTAAAGCCATTAGCAATATCAGCTAATTTTTCATATATAATATCCCCGTGAGTATATTTATGATTTAAATTAATTTCTTTAGTTTTACCCAACAAGTCGTTAATATTTTTCCACGTTGCTGACATGTCACCTCTGGTATTTTAAAATTTCTCTGAAATATATGTTTTCTTTGATTTTCTAATGATGGATGTTAAAACATTTCCATATTGTTTATATTTAGTAATATTTAAGGGGGTAGGGTTATTTAAACTAATTTTATAAAGTTTGTTTCTTTTCCTTATTGACTTCAGCATACTGTATGTAATCCATGGTTTTCTGGGAGTTTTTGATGACCGATTTTGTTTAATCTTGGGGATATTTTGCTCTAGATGACAAGAATTTTTTTCTAAAAATAGTTTGAAAGCTATGTTAGCATCATTACATGATAAAACATTATCCCAAGATTCCGATTCAAGTGCAGATTTAAAATTTTGAATGGTCTGTGGGGTCATTTTTCGAATAAGTTTAACATTATTTTGTGAAATTAATTTGTGTTTGCCCAGATATAACTATCGAAAATATGGGAAGATGATCAGAGATATCTGAATACAATATACCAGAAGCAACATGTCGCCTTTCAGTATTTGAGAAAATATTATCAATTAAAGTTGAACTATTACATGAAATACGAGTTGGCTTATCAATAAATGGGTGTAGTGCATTTGCACTCAATATATTTACAAAAGTTTGGCTATGTTTATTTGCATTTATTTAAAATATCTATATTATAATCACTGCGCACAAATATACATCTTTGTTTTCAGCAGAAAGATTGTGAAGTACAATATCAAGATCGGAAAGAAAAGACTCAATGTTCAAATGAGGTGGTCTGTAGACAACGGCTATTACATAATTTTTCGAATTAAAATTGTCAATCTCAATAAATAGTGATTCAGCATTATTACCAAAATGTAAGTCTTTTCTAACAGTATATTGATATGACTCTTTGATATATATGGCAACACCACCACCCTTTGAATTATTTCTGTCCATGTGAACAAATACATAACCATCAATATTAAATAAATCAGGCGTTTTATCATTCAGCCAAGTTTCTGTTACACATATTATACTAAATTTATAATCAACAGCATATAATAATTCTTGGAAAGTATCAAAATTCTTGTGTAAACTTGACTCACTGCAACGTGACAATCACCTTTACCATGGAGGTAGAAGACGCCTTTACTAACGGCAAATTCATTTAACGGAAGATTGTTAGATTGTACATCCTTCCATCCATCATCCAACCATGGACCAATAGACAACTGATCCAACCCATGTGAAAGGGTGGTAGAGGGTGACACGACATATGCTCCGGCGACAAATGCTCCGACGACAATTGCTCCGATAAATGCGACAAATGCTCCGCGACATTTGCTCCGCTACAAATGCTCCGACGGCATTTGCTCCGGGCGACAAATGCTCCGGCGACATTTGCTCCGACGACAAATGCTCCGGCGACATTTGCTCCGGCGATATTTGCTCCGGCGACAAATGCTCCGGCGACATTTGCTCCGGCAACAATTGCTCCTAAGGTGCGACAATGTACCGGCTAAAATGCTCCGGCGAACATTTGCTCCGGCGACAATTGCCCTCCTAATGTGCGACAATGCCTCCGGCGACAAATGCTCGGACTTGCTCCGCGACATTTGCTCCGTTTTACGACACATTTAATCCAAAAGTAGACAATGCTCCGGCCATTTGCTATTCAAGGTGTGACAATTGCTTCCGACGACTATTGCTTTGCATAATTATGCTGCCAAATGTTCGATAATTGGACAATTTACAATTATTCCTCCAACGACAGTAGCTCGAATGACACGGATTCAAATGTGGCAATTTTAGGCACAAATCGCTTCGTTGACAATTACTCCGCGACAAATGCACCCGGTGACTTTTTGGTCAATCACAAATATACAATTGAGCCGCCTTATTCCCCTTCTACA
>JZLH01S0622903.1:14432-25610 GCA_001188425.1 Eucidaris tribuloides | reverse complement strand
TGACCAAGGCCTTATGGAAACAACTTCAATGGATATATAGGAATAAGACCTATAACATGAACAACGGGCAGCGTGATCAAACCACTATTTGCCTATATACCCCAGTACATGTTTTGTAATAACCGAAAATTCCAGCCCATGCGGAGGTCAAATCTTTTAACATGTTTAATGCAATATAAAGGAGAGGCTGGAGAGGGCGGAGATGATTAGAAATCCCCCTAAAACCGGGCTGGCTTCAACCAGTGGAACATGTTTTTCGCTATTTTGTTTTATTATCTTGCTGCATGTAAAGCATGACATGTACGGGACTTTTAACTTTTGTGATCTCGGTCGCGAATCGCGCGATCGGTGCGAAATTTTGCACGCGTAGAATCACATGCAAACTACAAAATAATAAATAATTATAATAGTAATATATTTTTTAATATTCCATGTTTATATTATAATCAATTATGCAAATACATGCTCATGAAATCATATTTTTGTCAATAAATCTCAAAAAATGGCATAAAATTTTATCTGTCATGACATTTCCAACAAAATTCTGGAATTGAAATTGCTGTATCGAAATTAAATTCTTAATGTATTTCATCGATTTTTTGTTAATTTCTTATGTATTCCTTTGTTTTTTCGACCTTTTGTTTCTCATTTTTCATGAAATTTGTCGGAGACACTTTTGCGATCATAAGCAGCATAGAATTAATTCTAATCAGTGAAAGTAGAATAATCACACATTTATGAATTTGGGCTGAAAAAAAACAATTTGTATTGAAATTGTATATGAAATCACGTTTTTGAGCGATTTTTTGTGCGACATGCAAGAACGAAACATTGCGTAACTTTGGAACCGCACGCCTGGACGTCGCAAATCTGGTCTCAAAAGATGTGCGAGATTCGACAGAAAATGTTGTGAAACGCCTCGACAACAGCTTTGCGCGTTTTGGAGTTATCGCGCGAAAAGTTGAGGGCCTTTTACCCCCCCCCCCCCAGTCTTTTAAGTGTTAAACTCTGTTCCTTACTTAACAGCCTCAAAAGTCACACGTATACAGTTCAAGGAGTTTTTGTGGAAAGCAGAATAAATGTATCTATGTCTTCGTCAACCGGTATAAGATATGTAGCGTATTTGTAAGTGCACACCAATTGACGAGTATTGAGTTTTCGAATTCCAGCAAATTGAATTGCTTAAACTATCCCTCGGGGATAGACGCCGAAATAAGACTGTCATGTGAAATACACTGACATACCTTTAACGTCGATGCTGAGGAAACTAATATAAGACCAACCTCCTTGATGAGTGTGTGTGTAAATAGTATTGCGATTATTGCCGTTCAGATCGGCTCCTTTGATGCTCTGAAGTTCAGTCCAATATATGAAGCTGGAATGAAAGATGTAAGAATAATATAAATCGAGTACTCAAAAATATTACACGTTCATATTAGATAGCAATAACGTTGAAAGAATGAATGGATTAAAATAATACTAACAATAATACGTAGCTTTTGTATAGCGCATTTGAAATCACTATAGGATGTATCAATGCGCTTAAGACAGAGTAAATACAAATAAGAGTTACTAAGACTTAAGATATTAAATAGTTCTTAAATACAAATCTTAATTCTGGATTAACTACAATTAAATTATACTATTGATTATAAGAGAATACACAGTACTGGTTGATTACTTGCAGACAAACAACAATTTTTACACAGCAACTGCTTCAAACCTCTGTAACAGATGGTATGTCTAAAAAATGTTCACTACAGGTACAGGAGAGAGTAGTTGAAAACAACAGAACATTCGTTTTAGGACATATCTGTACACAAATCGCCCACTTACTGACAAAGTACTTAACACATGAAGTCAACGTGGGCTAAGGTAATTGTTGCCGATACACACTGCAGCAACGGAGCTTAACTCGACGGGTACTTCAAACTGCCAATTCCTCAACTTTTATTTGCATAAGAAGGAATTAGTCCCACATTATAATCAGGAATGTAATTTACTCTCACCCTGAAACGTCAATGAAATGTGGAAATTTTGATGAAAGATTTTTCATCATCAACAGGTACTGTGTTTCTCATTTAACAACTTGCTTAATAAAAGTACAATATAAACTTTTAATACAGTATTAATATTAATAAATGTGCTCAATAAATGATGAAAGCAAATTGTTTCTCTTCAATTACCCGTGCAGCATTTGATGCAAATATAATAAGACACAAAAAGCTTATTTATTTTGTCAAAAGAGACATAAAACAAAAGAGCAAATATCGTTCACTGTAGAAACAATCTTGATTATTCTTTTTCTCAAACAACACAGAAAGGGAACGAAACAACACTTTACTAGATGCCCTCGGAGGCGCAGCATTGAAGAACTGAATTTCTGCAGGTCTTACAGAGATCTCACCTTTGAATTTGATCTCTCATAGGCCTAATTCTCACGGGTTTTTATGTGATACATGTTGGCCTAATTGTAGTCTAGGTTCTAGCCGTTTCTATTTCGGTTTAATTTCTCCGAGTTGCAGCCAATACTCGAATATCGCGCCAAGCCGAGTATTGGCTGCAACTCGGAGAAATTAAACCGAAATAGAAACGGCTAGAACCTAGACTAGCCTAATTGTTGTTATGGCTGGTGTACCATAATGTATGCCTATATCAATCTGAGAACAGACAAAACTTAAATACATTAAATTCCCATGACCAGTGGATTAGGCTACTTGGTTTTGATATTTACAAAAGAGGATTTATGTCCGAATAACATTTATCCAGCAATTTTGGGAGGCGTCATGGGTCAGTGGATAAGACCTCGGTTTCTCGACGTAGAGGTTCGTGGTTCGAATCCAAGCCGGGCCATGGCGGTTGTGTCCTTGGGTAAGGCACTTTTATCCCCATTACCTCATCCCTCGGATAGGACGTAAAAGCCGGAGATTCCGTGTTGAGACAGAAACACCTCAACACGTAAAATAACTCATGCACTTCATCGGAAAGAGAAGGCTGAAAACGCGGTGTCGTGGTCATGTATTCATATACAAACTACATGGGACTGGATGCCTGAGGGTAACAGTGATTAAGTTCGCTTTTCTAGTCCCTGTCATCCGAGCTGATGACAAAGCAAGAATACTAATAGAATAGTAATTTATTTGCTTGTCATTGAGTCCCTTACTTCTACACGCTATCGCTACCGATGTCAACTTACCCGTGAGTATCATCAACGACAATAGCTCGAGGTTCGTCATCAGTAGACACAATACGTGTTTCTGTTGAAGGATCATTCAGATTTGTCGACGTGATCTCCCGGTAGTATGCACAGAGTAATTTCCGTGTGTTTTCAGCAATTGCTAGACCACGTGGCCCTGAAAATATGGACAACAAAGACACGTGTGATAACCTGGGCTTATTATGATTTTTGTTATGATGATTTAAACAGGAATGAAATAATGCGACATGAACGTGCTTATTTTGAATAAATCCTTCCTTAGTAAGAAGTCTATTGTAAACAACTACACAGATAACACACCTGTTGTTACCCTAACGTTTCGTAATGTTTCAGTTGACAGAAAGTTGGGGCATGTCTTCTCATGACGAATCATATCGGAGCTTTCTATTTAATCAGTTATTTACATTCATGATAATCACAGAAAGGAAAGGACGGTGGATATATTGCCTGTACATTATTTGAAAGGAACTGTCTCTTCACAAATTAAACTGAATTAAGATCAGTACGGTTGCAAAGGGTGCACACCTTTTCAAAGTTGAATATTGTATTACTTCCTTCCGTTGGCAACTTTCTTGCTATATTCAGTCTTCGACATTTGATATACAGTAATGGTACATGCGATATTTCAAGCCATGGAAAATACACAAATAGACTTTAAAAATTCTTAGATGTTAGAATGCTATATAAATGCCTGTAGGCCAAACAGATCATATTATATTGATTTAACTGCATTCAGTGGCAGAAATGTAATTCAATTTGTTTACGCAAATAATTTGTTCCTTGAGTAACAGCCTCCTTGTTGCTACCATCCAAGTCCGCACGCCAAACATTGTCTCGGTAGTTTGACCAGTACACCTTCTTCTCTACCGTGTCGTAGGTTACATCCGATGGTTTGGACTCTGTGGGTATCTCAGTAAATGCAAGCTCGTCGAGATCGGCAATGTACAGCTTCTTCCTGTTTGTCACAAATATTTTGACTAGAGCTGTTAAAAAAAAAACAGATTTGAA
Organism: Eucidaris tribuloides; assembly: GCA_001188425.1. Taxonomy (NCBI): domain Eukaryota; kingdom Metazoa; phylum Echinodermata; class Echinoidea; order Cidaroida; family Cidaridae; genus Eucidaris; species Eucidaris tribuloides. The sequence continues at coordinate 21,385 of JZLH01S0622903.1, read as the reverse complement.
TAGTGCAAGTTTGTAAAATGTATACATTAGATATCTCACTTAATTATCGCCGCCAATTTAAAGATTGTGTCATTGATTTGCACGTCAAAAAACATCTATATGAATGAAATCAGCTGAAGTCATATCCAATGTGAAGATTAATATAAATAAACACCTCTCATAGAGACTTGGGGTAAAATATTGAGTTTTGGTGAAAATCTGGACGGTTAAACTTCATCCTTTTTCAAATTGCTTGGAAGCAAATTTCAAAAAATCCGCGACGTCAAACGTGCACGTGCCGTTCCAAAGTTGTCCGATCAGCCGTTAGCCAAAGGTCGCGCAGGGGATAGCCGTTAACCAATCAGAGGGCTGCGCTGGTCTTGCTACGGTGCACAGTAACCGCGATTCGCAGTTTGAGCAAAATTGAAACTCACAGAAAGAACAACATTCTGGTAACATGTCGTTATTAGTTTTTCTCATAAAACAACAAATTCATGACGTATGGATCTCAGACTTTCAACACATCATTTGTAAGTACTAAACTACCGTTTGGTATTGATAATGAAGGGAAGTAATGGACTTGCACATCCCTGACACAATATTTAAATCAGTATTCTCGATCTCTATAAAAAAAAACAAGTAAATGGGCTTGCACTGCGGTATATGCTGAACAAAATTTCATGATATTGCATTCGGATTTTTATCTGTCAATTTTACATTTGATTATACAGCGTGGCCCAAAAAGAATGCTACAGATGCGATCGTTAATTTCTTCAAAATCATTCACAAAATGTCATGGGCGATTAGTTCATGGGTTAGAACATTCTTTCTCCAACAAAATGATACCATGATCATTCATTTTGATTGAGGTGTTTTGGATCTGAGGGCTATTTTTCGGAGGCAATGTCGTTTCCCAAATTTACTATTTTTTACACTCCAGTGATCATCAGAATACCGAAATATTCTCGCGTCTCAGCATGCCATACCAGATGACAATGGAGATGTAGCTCGCATCATCTACCTTATGAAAGCGAGGGCATTCCAGCCCTTTGTCATCGCGGTTTGTCCGGTATGGCAAGTGAGACGCCAGAATATCTCGGCGTTCCGATGACCGCAGCTGTTGAAAAATTGGCAAATTTGGGAAATTGCATTGCCTCCGAAAAATGGCCCTAAAATCAAAACGCCTTACTCAAAATCAATAATCTTGGTATCATTTTATTGGAAACAGAATGTTCTAACTAACGAAATAAAAATTAATGACATTTTGCCGATAATCGTGAAGAAATTAGCGATCATACTCGTAGCATTCTTTCTGGGTCACCCTGTATAGGGGACTTTGATTATTTTACACATTTTCTCATCGGCGAGTTTCCCTGCGCATTTTGAGTGCGAATCGCATGCGCGTGTGACAAGTGGTAGAAGAAAAAAGCGCGAAGAGGGTGTTTTTCTTCTTTCAAAGAAAAACTGTATTCCAAGCTCCTATTTCATAAACAGAGTATGAAATTATAAATAATGATGATAATAAAAAGACAAACGCATACCAAGTTTCGTTGCAAATACAAGCAAATAATCCATTGTAGATTAACCTCAATTTCTGAAATGAGAAGTAAACTAACAAACAAATATTACTTATCAAGAAGCAAGGCCATATTTGGAAATTCTTTGATTTTTAAGAGTATATTTCTTAAACTTTTGGGTTTCAAGTGTGAATACTCTATAAACAATCAAAAGTATATAATTTCATAAAATACAACACATGGCAAAATAAGAATAAGGAGGAGGAGGAAGAGGAGAAGAATTACTTTCTTGTCATTATCCTCAACCCATATCTGGCATGCTACCTCTCGCAATCGTTTATCTTATAGCATAAGCTCATATCCTTAGTGCGCGCAACATTTCATTTAATTATTAATTTCAGCACACCAGCGGCCCCGCGCCTCGACCTGTAAGTTGTCGACTCTCTGTCCCTTTGCTCTGGCTACGCCCTACATGTTCCGCCCTCGTGTCATCGTGTCGACTGCTCCCGCCGGTACACCCGCAGTTGATCGGACCTGGTCTGGTATTCGGGTCGAGCCGGAGCAGTCGGATAGCTTGTAGAGTGGGGCGGGTCCCTTCGACGGGACCTCTGTTCATTTTTTCACTCCTCCCCGCACATGGGTTTGTTAATCACATCCTATACGATTCAGACCGGCCCAGTTGCGACTAACATAACAGCAGATGAGACCAAATGCAAAGATGCTATTCACGTCGCACTTTTCACCTCGGTCTCTGAATAATCCTTTCGCTTCACTTAATGATATAAAAAATGTCGTCGCCTTGGACTATTTAACACAAAACATGTTGCGTGAAGTTGGGTGAAGGGCTTGGTAGTCTTGTGGTATCCTGGGTCGGTACAGTACGTGCAGCGTTTTTTGCATTTGGGGGGGGGGGCAAGGCACCGCGGGATGTACCGCGCGGTACACAACTCTGGTAACTGCGTACTCCCGACGAACCCCGACATTGTTCGTGTTGTGAGATGATAACAGTTTATATGTGATTACGCACGATGACAGTGGATAATACACAGGGGCGGGTCTAGCTTTTTGGTAAGGTTTGTTTCGAGTGAATGGTGATGGGCGAAGATAATGATTTCAAAATTCGCCTATGTTTTAGAAGTTGGTAGAATTGTGTATGTGAGGCGCTGTTGAAGCGCTGCATCGCAAAATTTTGGCGAACAAAGTGTATGTGTTTCGGCGGCGAGAGCGGCCGCCGACAATTTCGTAGAATTGTCTATGGTGTGCGCGCTAAGGCGCGGCCAAAATTTGAGGTTAATTTTGTAGATGAAAATTTGAAAATTGTGTAGTGGTTTGATACTAGTTTTTTTAAAACAAAATTTTTTGCAATGGAGCTCACGTCTTTGGTTTTCCTTCCTGACATCGGGTAACTGACATAATAAGAATCATGACACGAAAATGCTTTCACTTGCAAGTCAAGGGGGGGGGGGGGTAAACGGCTCCTAAGCGGCCCACCCTCGCTACTGATGACAAATATATGATGGCTTGTCTTCTGAACTAATGCATGTAATGTAGTGCGCGAGTGAGCGAAGGCGAACGAGCGCTTCGACGTTAATAGTTTTCGAAGTCAAAGACGTTGAATTCTTACAATCGTGCGACAGCTTCTGATGTTCTCATATTATTGGATATCAGCATCAGCCAGTGTACTCTAATTTAATAGGAACACAGCAGGTATAATCAATGCAACAAGTTTGTTATTTTCAACATTGCTTGGGAAGAAGCATTTGGTGGCTTTGGTTTGGCTGGCGAACGAGGAATGGGCCCGAAGGGCAAAATATTTCCATCCCTTTTACATGGGTGGAGTAGTCGTGCCCCACCTGGTATCATATAAGCAAGTTCTACTATCTCACTTCTCGCCCCCCAGGGATGTTTTCCTAAATGCTAACACCAGTTGGCACTGACAACTGTTAAATCTTTTAACTTAGGTTTAATGATTAGTACGGCGCTGTAATAACACCATTATTGATCCGGTACAGTCCCCGATCAATTATGCTCCCCGACCTGCGGTTTGGATTTGGAAGCGTTTTTCGGATGTAGGCCTAGTATACATTTGGACTCACGTTGACTGTAACCAAGGTGTCATCAATCCAATAGTATACATAAGAAGAGGTTTTGCCCTGGTTATCCGAAAAACTCCTGACATTAAGCCACCCATATCACCTTATGCGAGCGAGGCGGAGCAAGCGAGCTTGGAAAAAAAAGGATTTTTACATTTAAAAGATGCAATTCTCTTCCCTCACCATATTTCTTGTTTGTTTGAGGCTATTTGTCCGTCGGTACAAAATTTATTTTTTGTCGTTTTGCGGTGTGAAGCGTCGACGATTTGCCATTGACGTGTACCGACGATAAATTCAGAAAAAGAATTCATTGGGGGGCGGGGGGCGGCAACTGCCCCCTACTTGTCACCCACCCCCACTCTCTCGGCTACGCTTAATCGTTCCTGTGGTCACCGTGTCAATTCGGTAACAGAAGCAGTGATGTGACTGGTGGTATTCGTCGCAAGCCCGATTAGCTGTAAGATGGCGGTTCGAAACCGTGGTTCTATGGTCTGTTTTCTGACATGTTTCGTTAAATAATTATAGGATCAGGCAGGTCTGCGATCTAACATACAGGAGAGAGACGACATGCAGAAATCTATATACATCGCATGTTGTCACTCTCTCTGATAATCCGTTGTCCTGCTCACTTAATGATAATAAAATGTCGCCGCCTTGGATATTTAGACAGAAACAATGTGTCGAAATTGTGAGCGTTTGGTACCTTTTTGTTCGCCTGTGTCATCGCTGTCAAATGCCGGTAACCCCCCCAGTGATGGCCTGGTGGTAATGTCCGGCAGCCCGGATAGCTGGTAGGATGGCGGGTTCGGAAACTAGGTTCTTTGTTGTTCTGACAACTGTTTTGTTAGAATAATTATACATGTAGACCAGAAAGATTGCCGATCTAGGAGAATGACAGGATCAACGAACAAATGGACAAATCTATTACAATGCGCGATTATATCAGCGCTCTCTGAATAATCCCTTTTCCCTTGCACGTTATAATATTAATACAACATGTCGCGCCTTCGGACTATTTAACATTACAATGTCGGAATGTGTGTAGCTTTGTGTTATTTGTTCGCTGTGGTCATCGTGTAGATCGCCCGGTATCAGTGATGGCGCCGTGGTGGTATTGTCGGCAGCCGACGGATAGCTGTAGATGGCGTTCGGACAACGCTGGTTCATGGTTTTTTCTGATATGTTTGTTAAATAATTAATAGATAGCAGTTTGCGATGCTAAAGTAGCAGAGAGAGTCAGAAGTGAGAAAATGCTATTACAAGCTCGAATGTTTTGGAGATTGTTGGCAAGTGTTTGTCGCCGCTATTCAGGAGATTGTTGTGAGATAAAACGTCATTTTTTTCTTATGTTATTAATTGCAGAAATATGTTTCGGCATGTATGTCAAAATTGGTTAAGGGTAATCTCTGCAGTTTTAATGATGAATTTGTGACAAGAAATGTGGGCGCGCCTAGCCTACCTGCAGGTCACTGTGCGTGTATTTTTTTTGGGTGCGCATCGTTGGGGCATGACACGGGCGGCGGGGGGCGCCTGATTGGGCTGAGTGTACATTCTTGTTTTGTGAATTTTAAAGTGGGATGGTGCTGAGTTGAGGTTTGGCCATTTAACCGGTCGTTTTTCTAAAATCAAACCAAATTAGAGAGATTATGTTTTAATATTTGGAGAGAAAGTTAAATGAAAATGAACACTTGGGGAGACCGCCAGGGCTGCAGTAAAGAAACTTCAAGTGGAGACATTTCTCTCTGGTTTAAATATGAAAAACTCTAGTTAGTGGTGATTTTACCCAGCAATTTTCGCGTTTGAGAAGGGATCAAAAACAGACCTCGACGGTTAAAGATAAGACCACAGAGTTTTTCTCCGTTAAAGGTTTTTTAGTAGCACTAACGGGACCCCGAGTAGGCCCTATCCCGAAATTCCGCGCCGTGTTATCAAAGCAGTTTGTAGCGAGTGGTCGACAAATCGGACCAACTCGGACCACGTAATGGCACATTCGCGGTGTCAATATGTCCCTTGTAAGAGGACGGTCCAAGCTGCCCTAAATGGATCTCGTGGTATACCCGTCCCTGGAAGAAGATCAGGACCGAAAAGCGCTGAGGTGCTTGTGGAGTGGGGGATGCCGCTGATATACGACCGGCGTGTATGCGAATGGGTCGTGCATGCCGTGCCGGAGTAGCCGAGGTATGTCGTTTTTGTGCGTTCGTAAAGATACCACTTATGTGCAGAAGTGATAATTGCGGAGCAGGGAGAAAGGGTGGCATTTTGTTCCTAAGTTCTTGTTTGTTTGTTTGTGTGTGTGTGTGTTGTGTGTGTGGTGTGTGTGTGTGTGTGTGTGTGTGTGTGTGTGTGTGTGTTTGTGCGGTGCTTTTGAAGGCTCACGCGCAGTCAAACAGCCAACATACCACAACGCCGGCGTCCAATTCAAGAAGGGGCGCTATGAATCCTGTACTGCAAACATGAACGTTCGTAGCTTTTTGTACATGTTAATGTTATGTTGTGTATTCAAGCACTATCCAAGTAGTATGCACGGCATCGCTCAACATTCGTTATTAGAAGATTTTTTTTTCTTCAACTGAATCATCCAATACTGTTCTCATAGGGCTATACGTCTTTGGGAAGCAAAGGGAACGCCTCTTACCGTTCAAGTTTGTATACAATTTACTGTTTAATAGCTGTATGTCAACAGCGTAATATTCTGAGGGAAGCATAGCTGTAAAGGTTTTGAGAGTTGCATGTTGCCTGGCTTTCTCTTCATACGGCGAGGACTGCGTCGTATGTGCGCATCTCGTGTCCATAAGTGGGTGGGCGCAGTCCGTGAAGAACAGACGAGGCATGACATCGTGGGCCGTAATGGCAAATTTGATTCACGGGCAATGAACTGCGAAACGGGTTATCGATTTTATCATCATAGCGTCGGTAAGTGTTTGAATGCGTGCCGCTTGTGTTTTAACGCCGGTCCGCCTCTTTCGCCCCTTACTTTTTTTGCCTTCTCGCTCCGCTCCCTCTCTCCTTCCTAATCTCTAGCTCCTCTTCTTCTGTCTAATTTTTGTTGGGCCCCGTCTTCGTTCTTTCCTTCTTAGTGCTGTCTTCTCTCGTTGCTTGCTTCCTTCTCATCCCCTTCTTGCATTCTTCGCTCCTCCTCCTTGACCAGTCCTTGCTTCGTCTGCTGTCTTCTTCTGGTGGGGCCGCCTACTTCTTCCTGTCTTGCTTCTTCTTGTCTTCTTACTTCTTCGTCTATGCTTTGGTTGTGACTCGCTCTCTCGCTCGGCTCGCTCCTTCTTCTCTACGTTCTTCTTTCTTCTTCTGTCTTCTCTCTGTCCTTGCTTCTTCTTCTTCTTCTTCCTTCCTTCTCGCTCCTTCGGTTCTG
>JZLH01S0622899.1:34873-50986 GCA_001188425.1 Eucidaris tribuloides | reverse complement strand
AATTCTCATAGAGTTTTGGCGTACAAGATTTCATAATTGGCCAACCTAGTGGGCGCCCTTCATTCCTTGTACTGATCCAAGATTTTTAACACCCACCCAGGCGTCGATCCTGCGGTGGCAAGAGGCAGGTCCCGACCCCAATAAAAACTATTGGGGGGGCAAAACATACGCATTTGCGCCCCCCCCCCAATAATTTTGACAACTTGAAAAATTCTTAATTAAGTAATGAAGGATATGTTAAAAACATTCAAAATCACTACAAAACATTAAGACTTACTATAAGAACTGTATATAACCTACACAATTTTCATTTTCCGCGCAATTCTTTATTATTTTTTTTCTTCAAATTTTTTGTTTTAAACTTTTACCCCCCGCCCCCTCCGAAAATGATCGAACCGCTTAACACCACGCATTTTATACTCATTGGCTTCAAAAGCTCTGTATTATTTGTGACATAATATGTCTTATGCAATTAACTGTATTCATAAGATAGTACTTGATACCCGTGTATCATATCTATACTCGTTTTATGCTTCGGTTTTCTGTCAGTTTATACTCATCATTTACTTTAATCATCCTAGAAATTTGAGTTTTAGTATTGCTTTGAACGATTGCATTTTACACTGGCATCACTCCTCAATCAAAATGTTATCAGCATGATGCCTATTCGTTTACCAGATTGTGTGTGTCAGAACTGCGTAAATGCGATTTTAGGCCAACGTTGTGACAAGCACAGTTCACAACGCATAAATTATGAGCTTATTTTAGTGAAAACTTCATAGCCAATTATTCACTTACCTGTTTTCGTTTTATAAGCTGACTTTGGATACGATCATCTTCAACTGAGATGGTAATCTACCTGAATTCCCGTAGCTCTTTAAGTTTACAGACATTCTTACATCTTGCATACACAAAACGTTGCTTTACATACAATCGAATAACTTAACAATCGTAAATATTATTCCTCCCCATAATTGTACGTTTGTTATTAGAAAGTTAGAGACCTTGTTCAATGTTTATTTTTGTGATCATTCGGAAGCACATGAATAACTTCGCCATGAACCATCGAGAAGAATGAAGCAAAAAAGTTCAATATCACGATTCCTTGTTAATTGCAACTTGACAAAAAAGAACTTAGAAAAAGAAAAAGCTATTGTTTGAATACATTAAAACTGTTATATATACATGAAGAAACCTTGAAAGATTGTTTAATCTGCCTTATAGTATTTGATCAGTTAATTCGCGTTCATCGATTAAGATAAATCAATAATTGCTTGATGTACATACTGAGTTTTCAGTACAACGTCTTCTCTTAACAAGTGCGACCATGACTGTGTGAACCAAACAGTATAAAGCTTAAATATATTAAGATATTTTGTTCGATAAAAGAAGGATGGAAACCGTTCAACCCTACCTTTTACTCTAACGTCTACATGTGAAAAATAAAGTTACCTGCTAATAAAATCTTCATGAATTAAAGCAGTTTCATAATAATGTCCAACAAACCAATTCTAATTTATACGATACTGTGAATTATGAATGAGCGGAAGAATCTTCATTGGTAATTGTCTCAGTGCAAGAGCTCCATGATGAGAAGTGGATTAGAGTGTCATGAATACAATCGGAATTCTTGCATAACAAAAAATGATGGCTGCGAATGCCTGGAATGTCTTGGTCTTTGACCTTCGATGTTTCTCAGGGACCAATGTTACATGAAAAAATCGTTGTCATTAGCAGAATAATGCCGTTAGCAGACAATCGCTCCCCGGATAACTGCCCACCTACAACTCCAGCGTCAACTCCACCAGAGGGACTACTCTCCCAAGGACAACTTACATTTTTTAAAAACTTGAAACATTGGTCATTTTTTATGCTCCAGAAGTTGTCCTGCGGGGATGTTGCTATCGAGCGGGAATCTTCGGGGGGGGGTCAGGAGTAGGGTTATCTCGGCTTCGCTCTCCAGCGGAGCTTGTTCTCGGGGGTGGGGGGGCAGTTTTCTTTCGGTTATTTGTGGGTGGGAGCCGTCCACATGCTGAGTTAATCCTCTGAGAGTAGTCATGGTAACCACAATTGGCTCCATGGAGAACTTTTTCCAGAACAAAACGGTTTACAGATTCATCAGAAAATTCTGACTGTTACTATATATTGTAGAGCTGCAATGTTTCATGGTAAATAAATATATTGATGATCTTTCTCAGTTTCTGGATAAGTCAACAACTGTATAATTATAAACAGAGTGATCTCATTTATTTTGAATGCAGAGCGTCAATAACGAGGCCTGCTTATTTGTGTTATTCAGACAATGCAATAGTATGAAGAACCTTGCCCTGTATACATGTCTTTGTTATTGATGGCTTGTATGAGTAGTCATGAGACCTGTGAATTATAAATTTACATTTACACTGTGGATTAATAAAATTTTTTCAAATTTACATTCCACGAAGTTTTCGTCGCATGGTTTGTGGTGTACCTTATCAACATATTTCATATTGTTCTCATTTTGTTATGGGTTCCTCCTTGGGGCGCCATGTTAATGAGTTTAGTTTCGATCGTTAAGAATAAACCTGAGAATATCGCGCCTCTATGATTGCACTGTGATAATATTACCTGTCTGGGGGTTATATCCTTGGAAAACAGCCTACCACAAATGTAGTGTGAGGCTGCCACGTCCCATGCCACAGGTTTTATGTTTGTATTTTTCTGAGTGTATGTCGTGGGAGAAACCTCGAGTTTCAGTCTTATCGATGCATATACAGATGCCACAACCAGGGACGGTCCGGATTAAAATCTTAGGGGCAAAGAGTCTCGGGTTCATAGGGCCTATGTTACACAAAAAAAAAAAAATGTCAGGTAATGTATCCTGCCCATTAGATTTTTTTCTTAAAGTTTAGGCGCGGCTGCCCCCTCTGCCCCCCCCCCCGGCCTTTCCTGATCCACATTATTCTCATTCATTACCTGATAGAATACAAATAGCGAAGTCGATTCATTATTTGATTGACACGAACCACGCTATCTAAAGCTAAAACTTGTTACTTATTAAATAGCCCCCGTCAATTTCCGTGATGATATCGATATCTAATCGTTACAAAGTATTTCCGACTATCCTTTCCTTGTATTTCTTTAGTGTGCCATCACAGTATAATATTTATGGCTCTCATTGTTTTAGATCATTATCATTTTTATGCATAACAGTACCAATGAATCGATCATACACAGCTATACCATTGTGCGTAGCTGATGCAACACTTCTATGACATTGTTTTTATTGCATTCTCGAACTTAAACATCTTTGGGATTGAATACAATACAGGTTAATTTTAAAATGTACGGACAAGTTTATAAAACTTTGCTGCCGTACATGTATTATACTTTGTATGTCTATGGAGGACTGCTACCTCCATGGTCTTGCGAAGCATTTTAGCTAATCATGGTGTTGTGCGTGTTGCTGTGTGTGTTGTGTGTGTGTGGTGTGTGCTGTGTGTGTGTGTGTGTTGTGTGTGCTGTGTGGTGTGTGTGTGTGCTGTGTGTGTGTGCTGTTGTGTGTTGTCCTCACCTGAGTGGTGTGTGTGTGTGTGTCGTGTGTGTGTGTGTACTTGTGTGTGTCTGTGTTTTGTGTGTGTGTTGGCTTTGTGTTGTGTGTGTGTGTGTTGTGTGTGTGTGTGGGCCTGTGATGTGTGTGTGTGTGTGTGTGTGTTGTGTGTGTGTGTGTGTGTGGTGTGAGTGTGTGTCTGTGTGTAGTGTCTGTCTGTCTGTCTGGTCCTGTCTGTCTGATTGACTGTGTTTCTCGCACTCTGTTCGCCTGTTCGTATTCAGCACTTAATGCTTAAGATACAATGCTGCAAGGAACGGTCGATAAAACAATCATGTCTATAAACCACATTCGAAGTCTAATGAGCATCAAAATCCTGTGTTTTTTTAATACTTTGGACCACACAATTCGTAAAGAAAGCCAATTACCCACTGGGTCCGTCTTAGGCAAGTAAGCGACTCGATATTTTGTTATCGGCCTGTATAGTTAAAATTTGCGCGTATAAAGACAAAAGTTATTATTTTTCACTCCCGTCAAAATGTTTTATCTCTGTTCAAGTATATTTCCAGGTTAATGCTTCATAATTCTATTCATCAATCCGGGTTCAGACCATTATTTACCATTGATATTGAGAATGGTTTGAGGGAACAAGTTTAAAATGTCACATTTTAATTCAACAACAAACTAAGCTATTACGATATTCATGATTCGTTTGTTATGCCGAATAACTCGTTTTTGTTGTTTTGCTTGTTTAATTCGCTAAATAGCTAATCACCTCAACTTATCAACAATAACCTATAAATACTGCCAAATGTGTAGTTTGTTAAACACCTTGGAAAGTGGTATTATACCAACAATAAATAAATTCAAATCAAATCAAATATGGCATATCAACAATGATAATCAAACTCGTCAAACATCTCTCAAAGCGGAGGCGGGCCACGTGTTCATCGGTCCTTGAGGAAGGGCGCGGAGCAACACCATGCGACAACGGTAATCCCAATGGTAGAGAACTTAATGTCCTTAAGTAACATTAAAGCAGTTCACCCTAAATCAAGTTCGTTTTAATGAAAGCAGAACAATAGAGAAACATATTAATGAAAAGTTTGACGAAAAGTCCACCAAAGAATAACAGGAGTTATGACGTTTCAAAAGTTTTAAAATTTTTGTGACGTCACATGCGAGCAGCCTCCCATATGTCACATAATATTAAATTCCTATTAAATTTCAATTGTTTTAATAGTCATGATAATTGAATCGGTTTTCATAGTTGATGTACTTGAATAATGTTTCGATAATATATGAATGCACAGGTAAAATCATTTTCAAAATTTCTTGAGAAAAACGCACTTTTATGGAATTTACATCACATGACATATGCGGAGTTTCTCTCGCATGTGACTCACCAAATTTAAAACTTTGAAACTGTCATAACTGTGTTTTATTCTTTGGCGGATTTTCGCCAAACTTTCATTAATTGTGTTTCTCTCATTGTTCCTGCTTTTATTAAAAGCCAACTTGATGTCAGGATGTGAACCTGTGCCTTTAAGAGCTATATCAAAATGACTTTATATAATCAAATTTAGGTAGTTTTATATACAAGATTGAATATACGAATTTAACACATCGAAACAAGATGACCACATATGGTACATTTGTTCCGATCGCCAAAATTGGGAGGGGGAAATGATAATGATGTTTCCCCTTATTCTTGTCTTCTTGGGCTGCATATCTGTATTCCATTGCGCAAGATAGAACATGCACGCGTAGCAGGAGGGATATCCTCGTGAGGAATAAGTTGCACCCACCTGTGCGTGTTATGAAATAAGAAGTTGTGACTATGATTTTCGGGTCTCCAAGCGTGTGGTAGAGAGTATTCGTCACCGAACGCTGGCGGTAATTCATGAAAGCCTTTTTCTTACTTGTCGATATTTGTAAAAGAAGGGCGGGCATTTCGTCAACAATACGACGAGCCCACTCAAGCCCCGACAAAAGTACCCCCTGTACGCGTCAATAAAGATTAGATGTTCTGATCTATCAGTTGCTTGATCACAAAACCGTCCGACATTATTGGTTGCGTGGAATATTCTCGGAAACAAGTTTCGTTTTTCAGGTCAGACAATATCTGCTCGAATACTGTGCAGATAAAAATAGAGCGGAGGCGTGTACATTGGTAAAAAGGCGTTACAAACGGACCGCGCATGTCGTGATTAGTTTCATAGATTTAACTTTGTTTTGGTAATTGAACGCGGACTGAACACGGGAATATACGCACTTATTCGACAGTTTACAATGTGACTGTCCACTTAAATAGCCTCAGATCATAGCATGCCACATGTCAGCTAACGGACAGGAGAAAGTACTATTTTGCTTCTATTCAGTATCCTAACATCTGGGAAGGAAGCTATATATTATTTTCCCCAGATACGGGCTCTGGTCAATAGGAAACACATTGTGTTGGTAGAAAGCGACGTCAAATCTGGTGGCATCTATCTGTCTGATTCTGATTCCTACATATTTATCTCGACTCATCGTCTGTGTGGATTCGTGGGATTCGACGCTCCAAAAATGACTTGTTAAGTTCAATAATGAGTTGTTCGATGCTGTGAAGCCGCGGTTATGTTTACTTCTCCCATCTAGATATTATATACCTTCAACATGTGTAGTATGATCATATGTGTTGTATTATCATAATACAGTATATCAAGTATGTATATATAAGATGTGAAGTATAAATCGTATTCTGTTGTCGGTCACGTACAATCATTTCGGGTTGCAGCACCATGCCATTTTTTTTTCAGTCTATGATTATTTGATGAGTATAGGCTTACTTTAATGTACAATATGTATGTATACACCCTGAGCTAAGACTAGCCTTTCTAGTATTCTTGTCGCGACTGTCACTTGTTCGATGTATTTTTTTTCGTTAGACTTTTATATTAGCAACATGTGTAGTTTCAAAAAGCGATCCAGCATCCATAATATCTAGGAACAGTAACTCGCGTGGTCATTGCTCAACGCATAGTCAGCTCACATTGGGGTATATTTATATACAATGAATAAAAATGTGCGTTTTAGGAAATAAGTTGATGAGCGCCACACCACACACTCGTAAATTACAGGGATTATCAAGATACCAATCGGATTGGTTAGATTTAAATTTTAAGCATTTGTCTTAGATATAAATCGTTTAGATCTTAAATCTAAATCCAAAAATCGACTTCCTTAATAAACACATCAATCAGGGATTTATTGTAACTCCTTGTAATTTTATATGTTACATAGAGAATGCGTTTACTTTAACCTTTCGATAACACGTACAGGGAAACTATTATTTATTTACGACTCTCTCTGTCTCCAACCATTTATGATCCTGCCCATTTTACCAATTACACGTGACCGTTTTTACACGAAAGAAACGTACCAGAACGTACCATAACGTACCACAAATATTATTCCATGGTATTAATGTGACAACAAACGCGTGACAAAGGCACCAAAGAGACAATTGTATACCAGACCTCATTTTTGTTTTCCTTTCTTGTTGGGGGGGACGATTTCCATTGCTATGTATAATTAATTCCGATTTGAATTCGGCTAACGTCACAAATATAAAAAACCGAAATATTGATTTTAATTTCGATGATTTTTTCAAAGCATTCTCCCTCTAAACATAATGTTATCTTAAATAATCTTTATTGTTAATAATAATCATATTGGTATGTTTCAAAGCGCTGTTTGTATAGTAAGTGTCGTTTATGAGATTATGCTTGTTCTTTTCTTTTTTCTTCTGTTATTCCTATTTATGTATTATTATGGGCCCTATGATTCAGAATTTAAAAGTCATATCCCCATTTTTCAAAGAATACAATATTGGTATATTATAAAATGTACAAAGTACATTGAAAAGTGGATTATGTTTTGAAAACTTAACGATCAAATTCGAACAAATTTATTATCATTTTGGCATGGTGTACAAAGAGAACATGTGAGGAACCAGCATATAAGACGTGGCTAAGATAAAGCGAAAGCAATCATGCAGAATAGTAATAAGAAATAAACTTCGGGTGGGGAAGTTAAACTATGTTTTTGGTGTCATCTAACACTCCGAGATTGCCAACAGACACTCGATGTGAAATAATTAATAGTTGGAACAATTATATATTCATACATACATTACACCATACATACATACATACATACATACTATACATACAATCATACATACATGACAAATGTAAATGTAAGTAATCCTCTTTGAGTAAGCAGTAATACGGCTACCAAAAAATGCATGGATATCATGACTATCTACCTTTTTAGAAAAAAATGCCCATAGTAGAACATATTGATTAGATGACATTTACCATAAATACTCAAATCACCTAATCGTAGACCAGAATGAAAATTCCACGAATTCCCCACTTTCCACCTCATTGAAACTCCCCAAAATTTCCATTGAAAGTTCCCTACTTTTGTAACCTCGTTGCCCTTTTAAAACCAAAGTTTGGACAGTTTTGGACGTGCCACACGGTTGTATTCTAAGACTTCAGCTTGGTGCATCATGTAAGGTCATAATATTTGAACTTATAGTTCTTCCAGTGTTCTTGAAAAATTAATATTGACACTTTTTTAAGGTCAGTGGCGATGATTGGGCGAACGGCGTTGAAAATGCCTCAAGAACAGAAATAAGTTGAGACATATGGCCAACTATACGCCGAGCTGGAGTATCTTTCACTGCGAAGGATTTGTCTGCTAATTTGTTTACTTAAGGAGAAATCAAGTCGATTGGAGCATTAATTCTATCGGGGCACGATAAAAATAAACCCATGGAGAGCCATAAGCAAGTTTGACATTAGCTTATTTTAGAATGCAGTCAAACGTTGTTGACTACAAGATTTTTCACAAAAGAATCATTGCCATTGTTTACTTGATTCCTAGAGTAGTTACAGCCCAAGTTGAGAACTACCCCCAATCATGTCATTTTATGTCATTCATGAATGAATAGCGCGCGGCAGACCCGCTAGATCTGTGTTTTTTTCTGAATGGCCAATGCTTTCAAATGTACGTATATGGTTTTACCTATGTGTCGGCGTCGCCTTATATGAGGCCGGTATTTCTGTTTTCGAGTAGGCCTCGGACCTCACAGCAGACAAATACCATTCTGGAGTCACCCAATCATCCCCATCCACATCAGCACACCACGCACAAACAAAACACACACACCGCGCGCGCGCCACACAGCACACACACGACACACGACACACACACACACTACACACACACAGCACACACACACACACACACACACACACACACCACACACAGCACACACATACATACCACACGCACACACATGTATACATACACAGACAGACAAGACACACACACACATACACACACAGCGCCACATGCGACCGCACGCACACCACACACACACACACAACACACACACAGCACACACACAACACACCAGCACACACACACCACACAACGACAGCACACTTACAAACACACTTCAAAAGAAGAAAAAAACTTTAAAAGTTTATAAATAACTTGTAGAGCAGAAAGTCAAATACACGATAGTGCACACTGGGGCTATGCAAGTTTATTCAACAAGCTGCCCAAACTTCATGCAGGGTTAATTACAGTGCATCTCTTTTGGATGCCTAAATGTTAACCCTAAAAAGACTGGGCTATTTTGATGGCTTGAAAGACTGGAGGGGGAGGGCTAGAGGGAACCCCTGAGATCTCGGCCGCGGGTGGCGCGATCGGTGCGTAATTTTGCACGCATTTAGAGTCTCATGTAAACTACAAAACTGCGTACATGTAATAAATTTTTTTGAAAATATTCATTGTTTATTTTAATCAATTAATTATGCAAACATATGCAAAAAATCATATTTTTGCCAATAAATCACTAAAACAAAACATATGAAATGCTAGTTTGGGGGATAAATATTCCTTATGACATTTCCAAAAGTTTTCTGAAAAAGAAATTGCTGTATCGAAATTAAAATCTTATGTATTTCCTTGTTTTCACCTTTTTTTCGTTGTTTTTTCGATGATATTTGTCCGAGACACTTTGCGATCATAAAGTTAATTAATGTTGATTCACTGCCTCTAAGCTAATGTAAGAAATTACAGTTATCAAGGGGTTGTTTAATTCCTTACGATTACTTCATAAATGGGACCTTTAATTAAAATGACCCTCGAGTGAACCGCTTTTGACAATTGCCCAATGTACGCCCACATTTATACATTTTAACGACAATAATTGTAAATGACCCTCGAGTGAACCGCATTTGACAATTGCCCAATGTACGCCCACATTTATACATTTTAACAACAATAATTGTAATGATTATTATATCCTATAAAATGTGCATGACATGAAGGGTGTTTTACAACAGCTGGCGTTCATGTATATAATTATTATACACTTGCTTTCTTTTTTTCTTTTCTAGAGCGCCATGGATTTGCTGACGTGGCAAGCCAATTAACTTCCAAAAACGCATTAGGTAAGAATAATTAATTTAGTACACCATGATCATACTTGCATGAAGTCTTATACTTAATGAATAGGTTCTTTATTTTGCAATTATGCTTGCATTGTGGCTTAGTTCTTTGTACTTGCATTCTTGCATGTAATGTATATTGCTTTTACCTGACCAGCCCCTATACAGTGCGTCCCAGAAAAAAAAAACAGAACCCTAAACAAAGGCTTATGTGCAAAAACAATGGAGCGTATAACTGCAAAAACTGCAAAGTTTAACATTAACTTTGACTTATGCTCTTTTAAATGATACATTAATCAACCTTTTATGCATTCATCTCTGAGTACCATGACTTTAAAAATGTCGAAAACCATTTGCTACACTTGATGGCTTTGATCATGCTTTGATACTGTGCACACCACCTGTGTTTTCACGGTGTGCACAGTATCAAAGCCATAAAGTGTAGCAAATGGTTTTCGACATTAAATTTTTAAAGTCATGGTACTCAGAGATGCATGCACAAATAAGTTTGTTAATGTATCATTTGAAAGCATCATTTTTTAAAGTGAAAATTTATTTTGAACTTGTTTTGGCAATTATACGCCTCATTGCTTCTTCACAATTAGCCTTTGTTTTAGGGTTCTTTTTTTTCTGGGACGCACAGTACTCGTATACGCGAATACCTGTTTACATACTGTTTGTCTTCTTCGATTTGCATCATTTTTTCCCCAAAGTTGCTGTAATAGATTACTGTATCATTTCACTCAGCGTAATTTTTTTCAGTTTGCAAGAGCAAGATTTCACCTCCCCCTTTTTTGCTCTGTTTGCGTGAATCTTTCACTCTAATTTATTTTGTCACTCATAGAACCACAGAATACACATGACATAACTTTGTAGACTCATTCAGCTCTCGAGGGTAATTCGAATTACTAATTAATGTTTGAAATTCTCATTTTTAGCTCGTTTTTGAGGCATCATTCCTCCACTGAACTTTAGGATATCCATCACCTTGATCGTAATGAATTAATCTCAATATTTCGGCATAAAGTTGTAATGCTTTGTTCTCTTTATAATTGTATTTCGGAAAGCCCTTTGTTGAAATGGATCAAAATTAAATCACTAATATCCAAACTTCTGTTACACTTTTCATAATCTTCAATGCATTCATTATCATTGATCAGGGTCATTTATGTCGAAATTTCCAATCTCCCTTTCATTTTATTTGTATGTTCTATGAATTATTTACATTATGCATGCTTCCTCTATGCATCTATATGAGTAACTTTGTTTGCATGAAAGTTTAACCTATATTCTACATTTTGTTCAAGCTATTTTCCAGTCACTAAATGATAGTTGTTTCTCATTAAATTTTGCTTGATAATTTCTATGTCTATAGTGCATTTCTGAACAGTTTTATGAATATCTTTAAGTTTCTGTCATGTTTCTTACAACAGCGTTATCCCCCAAAACTTCCATCAGAAACTCGGCATTTACGACAAAGCACCTCAGTAGTCTGCTTATAACTGTCTTAACTTTGTCCAACATCTTGGACAACATCTTTTACTGTTCTGTGCTGTACTCCCGGTTGTTTGTATGTCTGTATGTCTTTTATTTTCATGTTGTCTATGACTTCCCTCTGTGTATCATTTCATCTCTCCCGTATGCCGGAGTCAATGAATTCTGCTTTTAAGTCATTGAACGACGATTGAGTAAGACTCACATTCTAGAGGTGCTGCACGATCTTGATTTAATTCAACCTTGTACTGAATCGGGTACCAGACTTCATTTTCGCGACCTTAAAGATTTATGTGAATCTTCACATTATAATCAATGTACCTCACTTCTGTGATGAACCCATTTTTTATTCGCCTGAACGAAGTTCGGCAGAGACCTAGTAATCACTTTTCCAGTTGGTCTGTTAGTGTTAGTCTGTTGGTCTGTTAGTCTGTTAGTCTGTTGGTCTGTTAGTCTGTTAGTCTGTTGGTCTGTTATTCTGTTACGAAAATGTTAAAGTTTTTTGACCGATGAGGTCAAATGTCATCTAGGGGTCAAAGGTCAAATGATATGAGGCCATGTGCAGATCATTTGTCTTGTTACCAAAAAATGTTAAAGTTTTTATTTAACTTGCTCTCATTTCTTTATTTCTGCATCAATTGTGTACATACTTGGTGCAAATGATCCTTGGGTAATACCACATGTGTGTTGATGAGGATGGTGTGGTCAAAGGTCATCTAGGGCTCAAAGAGTCAAATGATATGGGTTACAAAAATGTTAAGGTTTTTGTTTAATTTGCTCTCATTTCTTTATTTTTGCATCAATTGTGTTCACACTTGGTACAAATGATCTTTGGGTAATACCACATTTATGTTGATGAGGATGGTGAGGTCAAGGGTCATCTGGGGGTAAAATTGTCAAATGATAGTCCATGTGCATCATTTTCTTAAAGTTTTTGTTTAACTTTCGTTCATTTCTTTGTTTCTGCATCAATTGTGTTCACACTTGGTACAAATGATCCTTGGGTAATACCACATTTTTTGGCATCAATTTTCTTCAAAGTTGGAACAATGATCATTGGGTATTGTCACATATCTAATAGCTACAAAGGTTACATCAAAGGTCATCTAGGGACAAAAGGTTATATTGCATGTTTTAGTGATCGCGAAATCAGGCGAGACTCGTGGTTCGCGAACCACCTTGTTTGAAATGTGCTAAAAAGAACACGTTAGACTTTAGTCGTGTGGGTGCGATTATTATATGAAACTTAATATTCTGCTTCACTTGGTTAGTCATTGATCGTCATCATTATGCAGTCTACATTGTCATTTGCATTGCTCTTGTTGGTTGAACGCATTTCTGAAAAAACTGTGAATAGAACTATCAATAGCGTTCTCAATTTGATGCACCCTGGCGTTAAAAATCAAACACTTCTCTTCCGCGGAACATTTGATCAGAGAACATTTCACTAGGAACGTGACTCACATAGTGGTAAATGTTGATAGAACGTGCGCCCTGTCAAGGACTTTGAAGTAATGATTGCCCGACCCTCTCTCTCTGTCAGATTCTCTCTGCGTGGGACCTTCTGTAAATCATGACAATACTCTACAACTTGTCACATATCAGGTCAATATTATGAGAAATGGAAACAAAAAATATATCTTGTCAAAACGCTTCTGCTAATATACAAAAGTGAATTACAAATGAAATAGAAAGTAAGAAATAAACATATCAAACATAGAAATGAAAACGAATGTATTATAACTTCTTGTTTACCCCGATATACTCTCGCATTTAAAATAATAAGATTAGTTTTATTCATAATCACAATGTGTTTGCATTCATATGTGTGTCAGGACATGCCATAGAGCATCGCGAAGACATGATGACAAGCCAAGCAGAACTTAGTCAAATTTAACATCATGTTATACCACTATCAGTTTCGGTCATTTTCCACTTGTATAGCGTATTTATCAAGTTCAACTTCATACCAATTTTTTTTATTTACAGCCCTGATACTATGTTCTATTAGGTTCGTTTTATTTGATAGGATTTCTACAGTCATACTACTACTACTACTACTACTACTACTACTACTACTACTACTACTACTGCTATCTATCTATCTATACATCTGCATTCTATCTCTCACACGTACACACAAAAGCAATCAATTATAAACAAAAACAATTACACGTAACACATCGATTTAGTTATGTGCGTGTCTTGCGCTCGTAAATGCCAATTGTTTTAGTTTTGTCTTGCGCTCGTAAATGCTAATTGTTTTAGTCCGGACACGGATGTCTGCTCTTTGTGGGGAAGGATGAAAAGGCACTCCGGGATAGTCAGATATCGGGTTCTAAAGTTCCGCTGAACAAGTGTTATTCGTTTCGAAAGCTTGTTTCAAAGCGAAGTATGTCAAATTAGATTTGCAAACTATCAGTATCGCCTGACACTATGACGTATATTATTATTTTATGAGACACCGCGTGTGTAATGTTTACATGATAGACTGCGGAATATTGAGTTATATTTAGCTGTAAATACAGTGGATGTGTAAGTCACTATTTGACTAGGTTCTGATCTGCTTTTGAATGTATTTTGACACATAATTTACGCGTTGCAGATATTAGCGGGGAAGAGGTGCTGAACAAATCCTCCTCGCATGGCGAATGATTGTATTACCCCCGCCCCCCCCCATTTCTCACGCCGCAGCACACGCCCGTACCTGCTCTTCCTGGATTAAATATAACATGAAAAACTTATTATTGATTAGTTTCGTTGATTTGCATTATTTTATTTTGACAGTTAGATTTTTCGGGATATCTTTTATTTTTGCTGCCGATTATATGTTTACTTATGTATGTTATGGTATTGTAATGTACTGGTATGTATTATTTATTTCATTTATTATTTATTTATTCATTATCTATTTTCATTATCTTTATATTATTTGTATTTATTGATTCATTCAGATTGTGATTCAGGTGAAACTTGAATCATTTTGTAAAGATCATTTTATTAACTTATGTATTATATTTATTTATTTATTTATTTATTTATTTATTTATTTATTACTTCATTTATATTTATTTGCTTACTTATCTATTCATTCATATTGTTTATCACGTCATTATTGAGTAGGTGACACTGATATGGTTCATCGTGACGATTTCAAATCCTTCAATGTTTTTTTTTTTATGTAAAATATCATTGTTATTCTGTTTGTCTTTCTTTAGTAACTTTGGTTGATTGGGTGAGACTGGAATAAGAACAAATGGATCTACTGGAGTTTCAGCGCGTTGATTAACGACTCGGCCTTGAGGGCATTAAGTATGAAATTGAGTTGATTGAGTTGATTGATTGATTGATTGATCTGATTGATTGAATGTGATTCATTTCATCTCATTCATTCATTCATTCATTCATTCATACGTTGAATTAATTTATTATTCATTCACTCATTCGTTCATTCATTTACTTATTCTTTATTTATAAGGTGAGACTGATGAAGACAGAATGCATCTATTGGAGGTTCATCGTGTTGATTTAACGTCGGTCTTAAAACCATCTCGATATTACGACAAGTTTAGAAGTGAACAGATTCTGGATGAGAGAGATACGCAAGACATCGACAACCCTGCCAAACATACCAACGACCAGATGAAGGCTGGTAGGTTAGCCATCTCAAGTTGCGTTACCGGGCATATCTTTGTCGGGTATAAGTCCGACGTAATAAAAAAAATTCCATTGATACACCAACGCGTCCACACGTGTCGGTATTAACACTTATACCCGACAAAACTTATGCCCGACACGTCTTTATCGGTAATAGCAGACAGGAAATGACGTAGTCAAGGTGCTATCGGGTCGTAACCTCTGACCCAAATTGCGTGAAATCTGAATTGGTAAACAATGAAGTTGTCTTCGCAAAGAGTAATTGCCCTTTCAAGGTCGGAGTTATGTCCGACAACCGTCCACACGTATTTTGTTATTACCGGGTATAACTTATTACCGGACTTATATCTGGTCTTCTTCGGATATAAATCGTCGGGTATAAGTCGCGCTATATCCGATAGAGTTATACCCGACAATCGTTCACACAGCAACTTTATATCCGACGCTGTTGCCGACATAAGTTATGCCCGGTCACAAGCAACTTATGTCCGATCGTGTGGACATGGCTTTAGCCATGCAAACATGTCCCAGGGGCCGGCGCGGCTGCGCGAGGGTAAAGTCTTAGGGGTGACGAGAACTTCACGATTAAATCCTAATCTGGTCACGTCCAAACAGCGGCGCAACAAGACCAAAAAAAAAAAAAACCCAACAACATTAAAACGCCTTTTAAAGCCCGGGTTTAGTTTTGGGGATTTTTTTTATTCGAAAGCTTTATGCCCAAAAGTCATATCCCAGCAATAATTGATTCTGAATGTCTTTAGTGTTTTTTAAATAATTAATGACAAATCTCGGGGGGGGGCGAGATCTTCGACTACATTTTACATTTATAGCATCCAAATATAAGGTGTTAAGGTTATATGACTTATACCAAGGAGCTTCAAACACCTCATCAGAAAGAGCAGACTCTGCTCTTTCAAA
>JZLH01S0622899.1:1536-16388 GCA_001188425.1 Eucidaris tribuloides | reverse complement strand
GTGACCGGGTAAAATTTGGAACTTTGGATTTGGGAGAAAAAAAATTTCGTACAATACCCCTCCCCGATCCTGACGCAGTTTATCGGAGAGGCTGCGCATGACGAGAATAATTTTGGACGTGGTTTGGGAAAAAATTTTCGTCACTACCCTCCCCGGCTGAGCGAGTTTTCGGAGGCTGGCGTGACCGGGAAAGTATATTGAACCTAGGATTTGGCCGCGGATGAACACCCCCCCCCCCCGTGGCAAATCCTGCGTACGCCTATGTTTGGGATTATTAAGAAATACTTCAAATCGCGATATCGCCATATACTTCCTGATATAAATCCGTATGGAAGATTAATTGTTCAGTCTGTAATAAATATAACTCGCACATATCTGTCAAACTGTCAAAAGACAGTTTGTCATGCAAAACTATACACATGCCCAAACGTAAACATAAAATATAAAGATTACACACAGGCAAAATAATTAAAAAGAAGGAGTGATATACTGTGTTTAAGAGAGGTAGCAGTGATTGGATGCAGTCTTCATTTTGGAATATTTTTTTTTCTAGAATCAAGTACACTATTCAAGGTTTCTTCTGTGAAAATTACTTTTGAACAATTTCCATCAGTATTCGCTGTGTCAGGGAAATTTCGCTGGTATAGAACCAGAAGGGCATTAATGCAGAACCTGTTGAGAACCAGAAGAGCACTGTCACTGTACAAAGTCAATGGCATTAGTGCCCTTCTGGTTGTCAATATGTATTGCGTTAACGCCCTTCTGGTTCTGTATCGACGATTTGTTGTATAGCTTTGTACTGGTCTAATTGATTCAGTATTACTTGTGTTCATGCTTGTTTCTCTGCAAGTAAACAAAATATTGAAATTAAAGACAAATCCTTCCAGCCTGGATATACCCTCCAACAGCATATAAATTGGCATGTGCTTTGTTCCGTTACAGCTCGATAGACCGAGGGTCCGTTAGAACGATTGTATAGCAGCTACAGTTTTAAGGTTGTTTTAATTGCGCAAATTTGATTAAATTGAAGAAAGTGAGGGAGAACAAGGAGTTCTAACAACAATTAAACAAATAGATCGCTACTCATGCTTTCAAGCCTAGATTCGTGATGTTTGCAATCAGATTTTTTTGTTTCATTTCAGCCTTGATCAAGCATTACTTGATGAAGCATTTATTCATGCAATTCCAAGAAAGCAATACATTTTGTCAATGAAAATACAAAATGTAACTTATAGTACAAAGCATTTTACAGTAATTTGAATTGTTGACATTATTGGGTTTAGTTTGAATTTATTGGTATAAAGTACATAGTATTAGACATATTATAATTTCTAAGAAAAGTGTAAATGGAATGCAAAAGACTGCAGCCATACGCAAAACTGAAAGTGTCAACTGTCAACATGCCATCCATTGGTATACATGTACCATACAAAACCTCGGTTTATATCAGACCCTCGGTCTACAGAAATTCTCTCGTTTCATTTTCTAGTTCTCCCAATGTCATTTCCCTTTAATAGCGTACTTGTATATCGAAAAGCTGAATACTTCCCCAAAAGACAACGTTTAGATAGAAGAAAATAGTTTGTTAAACATTGGAACTGACACCGCACTCAAGTACTTCCTGATATTTCGAAAGTAAACACAGACGACCGACATATTTTATTACGACAGATCCATTGGCCTATATCCCTGCGTTACTTTCAAGTTAAGTCATTTTTTTTTATTCATCTACGACGAGTTAATGCTAAAACGCTTTTCAGTTAATAAACCTGGAAACCGTTATTAAAGTAATTGTGAAAACCTGATATTGATTGTTCAAGAAAAAAAATAATTAAAGTTAGAAATCAATCCACCAAAATTACACTACCAAAAAGTCCAATCATTTTCAATTGTGGGACTGATATTTGGGGGCATTTTTAACATCATTATTATTTGCATCGAGTGTTGACATCAAATCCACGTCCAATATTCCTAATTGCTTAGCAGTTCGGATGGTAAAAATATGTGCAGCAAACAAATTATCACTGACTAACATGTCTAGATTGTCGTAATAATGTTCATTAGGGGCTCAAAGAGCGAAAAAAATCACATCGATTGCTATAAGATTCAATTGTATAGAATTAACTGTTATATTTTGAGAATCTCAAGAAACTAGCCATGAGGTAATGCCGGAGGTTCGTAGCGTAGTGGTTACGTAACAGGTCTAGAGCATCCGGAAGAAATATTTTCGACTTGCACCCAAAGAGGTGTATGACAACCTTCATACTTCGTATGCCTTTTGGTCGATATGGGTGGTGGTATCCACTTTAATAACTCTGGAGAAATATGCATTTCTTTGCCCAAGTTTGTAAACGCACTTATAGAAAATTTAAAGTAAAAGCCGAGATAATTTGTACTTACTTATGGAATTTGGTTTTAAATTTTATACTATCGCAAGATGCGTATGTGGTAAATGTGTTGAAATAACTAAATTTTCTTGAAAATGGAGTTTACCCGCTCAGCGATCAAATTCTTAAATCATTGTTGGGGGTGGGTGTGTCAGGGTCATTTGAAACTCTTCACAAACATCGGCAGACAATGCACACATCTTGCAAACTTTACATTAGTTAGAAGAACAATTGGTGATAATGTTCTCTCTTAAACCTCGTAAATTACAAGAATTCATTTCGGTTGCTTGAAAAGGATTACGAGATCCTCATCACCGGGGCGTTGATCCATGTTTCCGGAATGGGGGGGGGGGGCAAAATTGTAGAAATGTCAAAAATTTTCGGCGCGCTCCGCGCGCCAATAGCGCAATGTAGAATCTTGCGCGGCCAATTTGCATAATTTGGTTAAGTTAAATAGTATTTTTATGCTAAGTTTTAATTGGTTTTTATAGTACTCTTTCAATGATTTATTAACATATCTTGCATTAGCTATTACGAATTTTTTCACGGTTGTCAACAGATTATTGGGGGGGGGCAAATCATTTTGCGCCCCCCATATTTATGGGCGACTGCCCTCCGCGACTCCCCCCCCCCCAAGGATCGACGCCTCTGCCTCATCGTGCTCATCCATGCCCTCTTTGACTTGTCAGTGATGAAACCCATTAAAAGGTAGTGACATGATTGGGAGAAATTAAAAAAAGCGTATCGAACCACACTGGTTGAAAGATATATCAGTGGATACACCAGCTGCAGTATATCTCCCGGCTGGAAGGATTTATCTCGAATTTGTTTACTTGAGCCGAATCAAGCATGAACATAATAACATTTTGTTTCTCTCGAGAACCGATAGAAATAGATCCCATAGAAAGCTACACAACAGATATGTCTGTCATAAAGTATACTGATGGAAGTTATTTTAGAACGAGTCAACTTTTGACTACAACATTTCCACAAAAGAATCCTTGCGCAATTTAATTGATTCTAGAATAGTTTCACCCCAAGTAGAGGACTACTCCCAATAATGTCATTTACTTTTAACCAGAGTTTGATCAATTTTAAAAACTTCTGTCATGTTATCGTTACACAGATATCGTGTTTTTAAAGTTACAATACATGTATACTATGTGTCTCACTTCTTATTAAATACGTGTGAATTATTTGACAAGACTTCTATTTTATTCAATACGTCTGATTTATTCGACATGATTTTTTTTAAAACCAAAATCGTGTAATAGAGAGCTCGTGAATCGGCCGAGGCTA
Source organism: Eucidaris tribuloides (assembly GCA_001188425.1). Classification (NCBI taxonomy): domain Eukaryota; kingdom Metazoa; phylum Echinodermata; class Echinoidea; order Cidaroida; family Cidaridae; genus Eucidaris; species Eucidaris tribuloides. The sequence continues at coordinate 12,702 of JZLH01S0622899.1, read as the reverse complement.
TGTCGAGTCGCGCCCTCACCGATCAAACTGCGGTCGAGATGATGATCGAAGATCGAGATGCTGCCATTCGCAAATGCGAGGAAGCAGTCAAAGAATTATACACCGTCCAAGAAATGCTGCATACCACTCAGGACTCCAGAGACAAGGTACTTCAGACTTTCTTTTCGTGGAAACGATATTCTCTTAAATAAAGGTCAATCGATTACATTGGAAGGTAGATGTGAACACCACGACGCGCTATATGTCTGTAGTAGGTCTGACCGTCTCTATCTGTCCAAATATGCTTCTCCTCCCCTTTTATTCTGACCCAAGTTTGAGTACAAGTTGAAGTTTTTACGGAGATTTCGATTTTATTTTTATTATTTTTCTGTTTTATCAATCAATATATAATGATGTGCTTGAGTAGAAAAAAACGTGGATGAATGGCAAAAATTTAAATAACCATGTGAGATGAACGATGTTGTCATAGAAATAAAACCAGGTTGTGATTACAGCAACATATAAAAGTTCATTACCTTCGACACCATTGCGATAACACCATTTTTATCCCTGACCATAGATACAAACAGAGAAGGAGGAGCTAGAGATGAATGCTATCCTCCTCAAAGAGGAGGTTGTCATGGTTACCGACACTCTGCTGACGGCGCAAGGAGAATTGGAGCGGGTCAGTGCAGAAAGGACGCGGGTACGTAATTGCTAAATCCTAATTCTGGGTATGTTTCAACCCGCCCCCCCCAAAAAAAAAATGGAAAGGGAAAATGATACCCTAATGAGATTACTGCGAGGATATTCCGCCGGAGATGATTGTGTTTTTTTTGTTATTGGTATATGTTATTTGAGCTATATTGGGTGTTATTTCTAGACTCATCTGTGTTATGATGAACCCCTTGGGGATTATTTTAACAAAGATGCCGGATGATCGTATTACAACTCTATCCAGTGTGACTTAACTTTTGTAGCAGTGAGGTGATAAATATTTTACAAGGACGTTTTAATCATATTGACCTACCAAAGTGACATCATTTTTGATAATTTTTCGTGGGTATGGAACAAGCTGACCCTTATGAACAGATAAATTAAAGGGAGAAGGCGTCAGCAACTAACAGGCATAAGTTAATAATAAAAATGACATTGTGAGTATTGTGAGAATTTGACATAAAACAGCTAATAAGGGGTACGTGTGATACTCACCCTCATCAAGGCCCTATAAATTAGTTAATTTGTGTTTATTTTACGTCTTTGTAAGTTTTACCCTAAGACAAAACTTGCAGAAACAGCTATAGGTTCAAACAGTGTATACAGTACCACGGTGCGGCTAACACACGTCGCGTGGCATGCATTGGTCACGCATGGTCAGCTCCCTGCAGTGCACGTGCAATCTGATTGGTTGGCAAGAACGCAAATATTTTCTTAACTTATGCGTGTCAGTTGCTGGCGCCTTCTCCCTTTAAATAAAGAAAGTGATATTTTTGTTCAATTTTGTATCGCCATGTGCAAAGTGCATCTCTCATAGTCGTAACTTGCAGAATGATAATAATTATATAAAGAATGGTAACTTGACAATTTTGTCCAATCTGTTTTCAATATCAAAATGATGAATAATGTTTGCCCCCCCCCCCCCCTCCCCCAACTATTTTCATGGGGCCCGCTCCTCTCCCCCAGGATCAACGCCCCTGTTTTTATTATATTTTGTCACATAGAGTCAGATGTAGCATTCTTCTTTCCATAGCATTCTAGGCTGTGTAGTTCTCAAGATTCGTTCGATTTATGAAGTTGTCGAGCAGGTTGACTAATAAGATTGTGCCCATCATAAATGGTATATTTACACAGATTATCGATCATTTTCACCTCTATTTGCGCTTAGAAACAGTTGTGGTAAGCGCCTTACAACTGTACATGATTAATTTAGTAGTATTATCATCATCATCATCATCATCATTATCATCATCATCATCATCATCATCATCATCATCATCATCATCATTATTATTATTATTATTATTATTTTATTATTATTATTATTATTATTATTATTATTATTATTATTATTATTATTATTATAATTATCATCATCATGATCATTATTATTATCATCATCAGTATTACTATTATAATTTATATTTTATCAGGCAATAAATGAATGCAACAAGTCAGTGGAAGACGTAGCGAGATCTCTGGTTGAACGAGATGACTTGGTTGGGAAGCTAAATGCGGAGAGGAGTTCGAATGTACGGCTATCTCACCAACTCTTTGATGCCAAGACAAAAATCCACAGATTGAAGAGAGAACGTCAGGTAAACTTACCTACTAACTTACCTACCTACTTACTTACTAATACTTACTTATACTTATGTACTGATACATACTTACTGATACTTAATGATACTTACTCACTTGCTTACTTAATTAATTTCTTCGGTTAACGTGGTTATAGAGACTGGAAGCTCCGGGTGGAAGCTACAGCATGTTTGTCTAACTTCCTTCCTCCGTCCTATCATTGATGGATCAAACTGTGTGTGGTTGTATCTCCAATGACTTTCCAATTTCAGGGGAGATTTGAAACTTTTGATAGAAGTAACATCTTCCTCTTTGGAGAGAGCTTTCCAATTCTCTACACTTCTCATTAAGATAGCATTTATACACTTGGCGCACTTGTGTGTTTCCACCACTTCTATTTCCACTGCAAAACTGAAATGAATAACTCCTACAACTTGTTGATCTTCAATATATGACGTATTTTTGCATGCATTCTGACAAAATTTATCAAAAAGTGTACTCAATGATAGTCAGTGCAATTTCATCAATTGATTCATATAATCACTAATTTATTCAAATTATTAACAGTGTTATAACGTTCAAAATGTAAATGGTAACACGTATTATATTGTTTAAAGTAATATGTCTCACTAATGAGTGACATGATATAAGTGTTAGTAAATCATTGTAATATAACTGCATCTTTTCTACAGTTCTTCTACATAACAGTTCATAAATCTATTTTACAGTTAAAATACGACTTTTAACCGTAAAATCAAAATTCACTATCGCGTAACCAGCTACAAGTGGACTACTGGCTGTATACTCTACAAGAATCTTACTGAGAAAATCATGGGAGATTAAGATGAAAGATCATCTTATCCATCTGACTTGACCGCCCCCCCCCCCCTTCGGTGGGGTGTGATATTTGACACGTTTAATCTCATATTTGATGAATATCCCTTCCTCGTATCAATTCCTTAAAATGACACCAAAAAAAACCTACAACGTACTTATTAATTCATTAGTTATGCATCGAACAACATGAAGATTAATATTTAGCGCTGCATGTGCATGAAATTCATAATTATTTAGTTTGATTGTTTTTGTTTTATAGTTTCTTCTTCATGAGAATTCCCACCCTCCCGAAAATTTATCGGTAAGTTGATATAAAAAGAATATTGTGGCCTATGCACTTATTGTAGATCGCACAATTATTATGTTATAACTATTACAGTGTTATTATTATTATTATTATTATTATTATTATTATTTTATTATTATTATTATTATGTAGTATTATTATATATCATTATTATTATTATTTTTAGTAGTAGTAGTAGTAGTAGTAGTAGTAGTCAGTATAGGTAGTAGTTTAGTATTAGTATTATTATCATTAGTAGTAGTCAGTATAGTAGTAGTAGTACAGTAGTAGTAGTAGTAGTAGTAGTAGCATACATGTAGTAGAAGTAGTAGCAGTAGTGGCAGCGAGCACCAGCTGCGATAGGTTGTGTGTGTCATATCAATTTTGTTAGCCACAAAAAAAAAACACTCGGAGTCTTTTGGGCAGAGAAATAACGTACGACGCTTATACGCACAGGCTCATTGCACTACTGCTCTCACACCGCCCGCTTGTATAGGGAGCAGTCTATTGTTTACATTCACACTCGAACGCATAATTGATAAAGACGGTTGTTCGGCACAAATTGTCGCGCGTCACAAATTGTCGCCGGCGACAATCTGTGACGCGGCGACAATTTGTGGCCGTCAAGCTTTTGAACAAATCGCACAGATTGTGTCGCCGGCGACAATTTGTGACGCTCTTGCTGATCCCAATTTTTTGCCTCACTGGCGACAATTCTGTACCATGACAAAAAAAAACCTAGCGCGCACAGCATTGTCGCCACCGTCACAAATTGTCGCCAATCACTAAATATGTGCTGTGTCTGTTCGTGTGTCTAATCTATGTGTCAGGATGTCTGCTGTTGCTTGTGTCTAATTACGTGCTGTATGTGTGTTTGTGTGTCTGTATGTGTCTGTGTGTATGTCAGTGTCTGTATATGTCTGTCCTTTGTGTGTATGTGTCTGAATTTTGTCTGGTGTGTGTGTCTATGGTGGCTGTTGTCTGTTCGTGTTGTCTGTGTGTTGTGTTTGTTTGTATGTGTCTGTGCATCTGTTTGTATGTCTGTGGTGTCTGGTGTTTGTCTATGTGTTTGTGTTGTCTGTATCTTTCTGTTTGTCTTCAAAGTGTCTGTGTGTGTCTGTTTGTGTTGTCTGTATGTATCTGTTCCGTTTGCGTGTTTGTGTGTATGTTTGTTTGTATGTATGTTTGTGTGTATGTTATGTGTCTGTTGTGTGTCTGTGTGTGTCTGTTTATATGTATGTGTGGTGTCTGTGAGTCTGTATGTTTGTCTGTAGGCGATGTGTTTGCATGTCTGCGTGTGTGCTCTGTGTGTCTCTGCGTGTTTGTATGTATGTGTGTGCCTTGACTGTGTGTCTGTTTTTGTGTATGTGTTGAGTTGGTGAGTTGATGTGGTGTCGGAAAGAGGATGTACAAGTGTATGCGTGTGTATTTGGATGTCTGTAAGTGTCTGTGTAAGCTGTTGTGTGTGTTGTGAGTGTCAGGCAGACACGCAGACATACAAACACAAAGACATACATAAAGAACAGACATCATACAAACACACAAAAACATTAAGCCACACAAATAGACACAAACAGAGACGCACGTACAGACCTACATACAGACGCAAAATACCATCCACACAAACATAAATATACACACATACAGACACAACAGACCACAGAAACATACAGACACAAAGCAGACACGATACACACATACAGACACACAGAGACACACAGAAACATACAGACACACAAACAGACGCTATACAGACACACAGACACACATTACAAACACACAAACAGACACGTACAGGACACACACAAACACGGCAGACACACACAAACACACACATACATTACAAAGAGACACACAGATTCACACACAAACACAGATATATACACACACTCATGGTAGACACACAGAGAAACAAAACAGAAACATACCATACAGACACACAAACACATAGACACACAGACATATCCTCACAGCACACACAATAAAACACACAAACACGCAGACACACAAACATACACATACTGTCAGACGCCACAGATACATACAGACACACAGACATACACAGACCACACACAAACAAACACACAGACACATACAGACACACACACCTACCTACATACAAACAGACTCACAAACAGAACATGATACACACATTACACACAGACACAAACAGACACATACAGACAAACAGAAATATGCAGACACGTACACTAACACACAGACACACACTAGACACAGCCAGATACATGCGACACGCAGCACATACAGACGCAAACACAAACAGACACCATCTGACAAACACGAGACACTAAACAGTCCGTCTACAGACACACATACAGACTCACAGACACACACAAACACATACAACAGACACACAGAACACAACAGACATATAGATCATACCAAAACAGAGACAATAGATACCACCAAAACACATTCAAACACCATACACAAAAGCCAGAACAAGAACAATGCAGACACCACATAGACACAGACACACATACAGACAGACACACAGACACATACAGACACATAGATATTGCACAAAACACAAACAGACACACAATCAGACACACTGCCACAAACATGCCAGCACACAAACAGTGTACGTGCCTACAGCACACATACAGACGCAACAGACACACACAAAATACATAAACAGATACACAGACACACAAACAGACACATAGATATACACAGCCAGACCATCAGATTACACACAAACAACTATACAAACACACATACACACAAATAAACACACATGGACACAGAACACATTTACATACAGCACATACTAAGACACGATACTCAGACAAACACAACACACAGACAACACAGACAAAAGAAGCCCATACCAGACACGACACAGTACAGACACATACGGGGTCCATGCGCACACATGACACATAAGGACGCGTGAACAGGCACATGCAGCACACACGGACAGACAAATACAGATCACGAACTAGACACATACAACACACAAAACCAGAAAATAGACACAAACGTCTAACAGCCCTATTTTTCAATTTACAGATACACACAGACAAACACGACGGACATAACACACAAATCAGACAGATTACACAAACACACAAATGACTAACACACACAAGCAACCTAAACACACACACACACACACACACACACACACACAACACACACACACAACCCACACTACCCACAAACAAAATAATTTATGCCGCCAACATGCTTTGAATATGGCGGCGCGACAATTTGTGCCGTCAACTCGCGGCACATTGTCGCCGGCGACAATTTGTGACCGGTGGCGACAATTTTTGTGCCGTCAGGTTTTTCATAAATCGTCACCAAATTGTCGCCGGCGACAATTTGTGACGCGGCCGACAATTTGTGCCGCAAAGACGGTGTTGATTTCGAGCGCAGCTGGGAAAGTCAGCATACTGCAGAAGAAAATGTTGTGCGATTGTTTTGCCAATTTCATTTTTTACATTTTTAGAATTCCTCAGACTTCCCGCTACACATATACATCTTCAATATTATTATAGATGGGCGCACTAGTTTCATTTTATGAAGGGCAAAGTCAGAAAAAATTGGGAAAAACGGGGATTTCCACGAGATTTTTTTTCCCAAATAGGAATGTTTAAAAGTCAATTTCCTGTTGACTTCCGGTCACATATTTTGCACTACACCTTAATAGAGAAACTTTCATTATCATAAATTCGTTTCAATAATATATACAGCTTGCAGGATTTGCGTTACAAAACAAAAAATGTGTCAAAACCCACGGTTGTAGTTCCATTTACCTTGTGTTGCAAACCTACATAGACATGAAGAAGTAAAAGATCGCTTACAATTGAATATGTGGCCTGGTGTGTGTCTGTGTGTGTGTTGTGTGTGGTGTGTGTCGTGGTGTGTTGTGTTGTGTGTGTGTGTGTGTTGTGTGTGTGTGTGTGTGTGTGGTGTGTGGGGTGTGTTGTGTGTGTGTGTGTGTGTGTGTGTGTGTGTGTGTGTGTGTGTGTGTGTGTGTGTGTGTTTGTCAGTTCGTTCATTAGTTTGTGTGCGAGCATAACTGCGTATCATTATCACCAGGACTGATTACATTTATGTATTAGGAACCATCAAGCAGCAATACGTCCAACCGAAGCTCGGCTGCTTCAGCGGGTAACATCGACACACGTCCAGGCGATTCCTCACCAGCCGTGGAACCAACGCCCAAACCCCCCGAGATGGAACGAAACATTTCACGACAGAAAACCTTCGATATCGATGACGGCGTCGAGGAATTCAGCCCATTACGCCGAGATCGATCGACCGCGATCACGGCTATACCGGAGGTCATCGCGCGAAAGCGAAGCCTGCCGACGTCGGACCTCCTTCCCGTCGGCGACAATCCGAGTAGCAATGTCGAGAACCGGCAGACCAACGGACCCTCCCCAGAGACACCAGATGGCACAGACCCTTGGGATAAATTCAACTCGATTGATGAGAGCGACGAGAATGATTATTGGTTAGTTGTTTTGTTTTATAGAAATATTATTATCATGTTTTATGATAATATTAACCATAAACATAGAGGAGTGTCATGTAATTCGGGCATAGATTTAAGATTTGTTCAACCATCAATTTTATATGTTTATAGTGAGAATGACAATAGTTTAGTAATTGTGTAGTTGAGTAATTAAGTAGCATAAAATAAAGAAATAGTACAAAAGTAGTAGTAAATGAAGAAGAAGAAGTAGAAGTAGTAGTAGTCGTAGTAGTCGTAGTAGTAGTAGTAGTCGTAGTTGTATAGTAGTAGTCATAGTAGTAGTCGTAGTAGTAGTCGTAGTAGTCGTAGTAGTAGTCGTAGTAGTCATAGTAGTAGTCGTAGTAGTCGTAGTAGTCGTAGTAGTAGTCGTAGTAGTCATAGTAGTAGTAGTAGTCGTCGTAGTAGTCGTAGTAGTCGTAGTAGTAGCAGTAGCGTAGCCAGTTTTTGGCCAATTGAGGGTGGCAAGGCACCGAATGTACCGCGACAAACTCCCGACGTACGCGACAATATTCATGTATGTGTAATTAGTGAATAAGTTAATACACAGGGGCGGATCTAGCTTTTGGTAAGGTTTTTTTTGATACGAATGGTGATGGCAGAAAATACAATAAAAGCATGTTTGCGGCGCGAAGCGCGCCGCATAAATTTTAGAATCTATGTATGTTTGCGCCGCCGAAGCGCGCCGAAAATTTTAGAATTGTGTATGTTTGCCGTGCAAAGCGCAGTCGAAAATTTTAAAAAAATGCGTATGTTTACAACGCGAAGAGCCTCGAAAATTTAAAACTGTATGTTTGCACAGAAGCGCGCCAAAAATTTGAGATTGTGTATGAAAATTTGTTTTGCAGACTGTTTTTTAAAACAAATTTGTAATATGTTTCGTTTTCCTGACATCTAACATAATAAGACCATACAAATTCTTCACTTGGCAGCCCAAGGGGGGGGTTAAACCCACTAAACCCCACCCTTGTAGATCGCTACTGATACAACTATAAGAACGTAATCGCCAGCAAACACGAAACGTCCAGAAAATGGTTCTCTGCGTTCTAGACAAGGTCCCGATGCGTTTTTTCGTCTGAAGGAAACGCTTTTTAAAAGTTTTAAAACGTTTCCTTAGGACGAATATGCTCTTCATAATGTATGTTTTAATGAATTTCGTATTTAATATGTACCTAAATGTAGTGCTGAACGAAACGGTTATCAGCTACCCATCTCTTTCCGTTCCATCTCATGTTTGAACCAATATAATCATTTAACTCATAACCTTTGGGTTTTTATTTTTTGTTTGTCTTTACATAAATAACATATTGACTCGCTTTGTCACTAACTTAAAACTGCGAAAATTCATGGCAATTTACATGCTGTAAACATAACGTTTGTTTAGCACCGTTTGCATTTCAATGACACTAATTGTATTACCTGATTTGTTTTATGTATAATTTAATAGACGTTAATGAATTGGTATAATATTATATATAATATAGTTCTGTTTTATATGTAAAAGGTAAATTTTATTTTTTGACTAACATCACCTGATTTTGTGTTTTTATACGCGGAAAATAAATAATAATATAAATAAGATAAATAAATAAAATTAATGGTAATGTATCGCGAGTGACGCGAAGGCGAACGAGCGCTAGACCGTCATAAGATTTTCAAGTCCAAAGAAAGTTGAAATTATATTCTACCAACAGTAACAAAGCTTCTGATGCTTCTGATATTATTTATATCCAGCAACTCAGCATTAGTGTAATTTTAATACTAGGAACACACAAGTATAATATGCAAACAAATTTTTGTTACTTCAACATCTGCTTGGCGGAAGAACATTTCGAAGTCTATGAGAATAGGAACGTGTGGGCAAATTAAAGGCACTTTGTGGCTTTTGATTTGGGCTGGTGAACGAGCGGAGGGGCCGAAGGGCAAAAAGTATTTCCATCCAATCAGCATGTGGAGCTATGGTGCCCCGGTATCAAATAGCGTTCTGATCCTTTTTTCCCCAAGCATTTTTCTAAATGTACACGTTGCTGAAATGTTGAATTTCAACAGCTTAAATGTTGTAGGCTGTAAACATTTTGTCGTACACAATCGATGTCGAGTCGGTTGATTTGCACGTTCGTCCTGTGTAGCTCACTTCGATCTCAAGCTTGACTGTAACCGCTAACGTTCCAAAGTCTCAATCATAAGTATTCCATGACCAAGGCGGTTTGCCTGGTTACCGAAAAACACTGACATAAGAAATCACTTATGCGCGAGGCGAGCGGAGCGGCGCAGCTTGAAAAAAAAAATGATTTTTACATTTGAAAAATTTAATTTCTTTCAATATTTTGTCGGTTATAAGATAATTTTCGTCGTATAAAATTATTTTTTGTCGGTCCGCCATAGTACCGACGGAGCCTTCGTCGTACACAAAATTCCGAACAAGCAATTATTGGGGGGGGGGGTAACTGCCCCCTGCCCCCCCCCCTTTGGCTACGCTAATGAGTAATAGTAGCAGCAGTAGTGGTAGTAGTAAAAAAAGTAGTAGTAACTATAAGCAGTAGCAGTCAACTCGTTTCTGTTCTGTTCAAGTTTCAAATGGTCCTTATACCAATTGGGAACAAAACCAACAACATCGAGTTGATTCACAGACAATGATAATCTAACATTTCAGAATTCAGTAACGATCTGTAACAAAGAACACTGTATAATTGTCATTGTATTATTGTTACCATGTTCACATTTACTAATACTATAAAATGATAACATATGTCAGTTGTATTTCATCCACAGTTGCCCCGGATCCTATCACGTTACGCAGCCTGGCTAGATCACTTAAATCCGAGTCTATGGAAGTGAATGATGGATCCTTCAAAAAGAAGGCCAAAAGGCGCCTTCACCGCGAATCAGTTGGTAAGATTCAATTTTATCGCCGTTTCGAATGTATGCAAATATCATATGTATATTCATTCGATTTGTACAGACGCATCAGTGTACATGCCCGTAATATACGAAGAAAAATAATACCAACGGTTGGAAAAATTGGTGATTGAAATTATGGTAATTTGAAGTTTATTTCATCAGTATGATTGAAATCACCTTGAACAAACCTAGTTTTAACTTCATGTGTAAACCTACACTAAGATTAATTTATTTCATGTTGAGACATTTGCGTGCTTACAAGTGTAGGTTATTATTTTGTATGGCAGTTTCAGTTTCAGGTATGTGTATGTGTGTGTTTGTGTGCGTGTTTGTGTGTGTGTGTGTGTGTGTGTGTGTA
>JZLH01S0622897.1:49115-64276 GCA_001188425.1 Eucidaris tribuloides | reverse complement strand
AATGCGATTCTGAAATAATTCCACGTTCAGGCAAGATATTCCTTTAGGTATCAATAATCCTTAGTAAGACGATTATTTTTTCCAGCTTTCCACCTAACTTTTGTTAATTTAGTTAAATAAAATGGAAAAGGGAAATATTTCAGAAATTATTGGATGCAACTTATCCCGCTACTCTTGGCACTCGGGACACTCCTGGCCCATCCTAACTCTTCTTGAAGTCGACCCAAACTATGTGAAAAGAAGTCGAAATGGGTTGATATAGAGCATTACCCATGATGCAACATGGATAAATTATCTGAGGTTTATCATTAAAATACATGGATTTGTGCATTTCATTAGCATAATCAAATACAACGAATTCTTACGAAGGTAAGAACCAGGTATGCATTGCGGTAATTGATGCTGTCTGCGTGAAAAAATAGAAGAGACAAAATAAGTTTGGGGAGCTATCAGATCTGCATGGCTGGGTAAGATATCATTTAGAGATAAAAGAGTTCAAGAAAAGATATAATAATCCCAAAAGCAACTAATTGTTACGTTTCGCCAACCAAACAAACATGAATACGTAAAGGAGTTGTCACATGTTATACAACGTTCAAGATGGTATTTGTTATAGCTGACTAAATTTCAGTAACATATATTTGATGGGTTTTTTTTTGAGAAAAAAAATAAGCGGCAAAGCAGATCATGCAAAATAGTTTTACACTAAAGGAAGTTACTTGGAAAATTAACTCGTAATAATGCAGGTAGTTGATCGCGAGTTGTTTATACTGTATTTCTTTTTCCATCATTTTCAGTTTCATTCGTGTGTAAAATTTAGAACAATTTTGTTGTTTGTTATCTGCATCATAGAAAAATGTGACAAATACAGCAGATATATGAACATATTATTAAACTGGGTACCGGAATTTGATCTTTATCTTTCCTATCATGGTTGCTGTGGGGAATTGAAAAAAAAGAATCAGTTTCTTTTTTTCATTAAAAAAAAAATGTTTTATATAATAATGTAGCCCGGAATGTAGCTAGGAGCTAGAGTTTGTTCTGTCCAACTTTCATAATGTCAAATAGGGGCTTCATATAAGATTGATTACTGACATATATGTACTCCTTACGGTGACGAACTTGCATAGGAAGCACCGTTTCATGAATTCTAAAACAATGCTAGAACTTCATCCAACGCTTTCACGCATTTCAAAAGCCAAAATCGGCACATACTCTCACCCCTTTACCCCGTCTTTGATTCAAGCATTAGTGAACGTAGTTGGCGCTATTACAACTCTGTCGATTGATGATCTAGCTTGTATTGCGCGATACCACATCAGTGGGTCAAGTATTCATTGTCCTACTTGACCTTGACGCAAAGAACTTTACCACACCATAAAATCCAAATTACGAGTATTTTGACAATCCTTTGTCGTATTTCACGTCAACCACAGACTGAAACAGAAACGTAGGCAAAGAATATTTAACGTTTTTTTTGTTTTGTTTTTTGCAATAGGGGAACCCGTCTGTTCATGTAACTATTTTGTTAGTCGTAAAAGTCTCGCATCATAAAATGCAGTGTAATATCATTGCCTACCAGCATATTTTGCCTCCCAAAAGCATGATTTGAACAACACATATCCCAATAACTACACCCTAACGAATTAACCCCCCCCCCCCCCAAAAAAAAAAACTACCACGTGGACACTTATCCCTTAGGTACAATTAACAGATACCCCCCCCCCCCCCCCCCGACTACAATCCGACATACTCCCTATGCATTACCCCCCCCCAACAGCTACCCTGCCCCTTTAGACAATAACTACCTGAACCACTACCCCCAGGACAATAACCACTGGTAAATATCCATTCACATATGTCTAGACTAGTCATCCATGTAATAAAGGGGTGGGAAGGGGGTAGTTGCCAAGGCAGGCAATTGTTGGGAAGGGGGTGTTGAGGGTGGGATGAGGGTAGTTGTCCAGAACATTGTTGTTCCGAGGGTAGTTTTCCTGGACTATTTATGGTGGGTGGGTGATATGAAAACAATGGAATTACCAAAACTAGGTCAGTGCCTATAGTGAACATGTTGCACTAATCCCACAGTTATAATTTTGTGTCAAAGTCTCTCATACTGTAAGTCCAACAGGGCCACCTCATAAATCAACGACATGACACAAATAATCAGCTTTAACATATTTGAGGTTCCACTTAATTCATTTTATTAATTTGCACTAGTTACATTATCAACTCACACCCAACGACAAAATGCAACGATATCAAAATGTGATGGAATATCTTGAAAATAATAAAATAATTTTCATACTTTACATGTGTATACAATTTAAATTACATACATTTATAAACTGTATTACAATATATTAAAGCATTCTGAAATAAGGTACGACAACAACCTTGTATTTTGAACTATCCCAGCTTACCCAACAATCTTTGCATAAAAGGTCAGTGTTTAATTAACAGTAATCACTTGTATCTGTCTATTTGCATGACACTAATTGTTTACGGTTATTTAAGATTAGTGCGGGTCACGTGTTGTAGGCGTGCAAGCTGGCGTACTGGCTAGTACCAGGACGGGGAGCATCTTCCTTTATATAAATACATCAAGTTTTTTGCACTAGTCACATAACTTTGAATTATTTAAACAAACAAATGGAAATCTACAACAAATATCTATTTGTCTACCTTTGCATGTTAATCCCCAACAATATGCAGGGCTGCACTCAATTTCAAACACTCATTTTATTCCAATTACATGTAAAATGAAGCACACAATTTTGTTGGGCATGTTTTTCACAAGAGGCAAAACAAAGACTCTTAAAATTTACAATAAACTCAAATATCAATTACAATTACAAAAAATGTCTTTTTATTTCCATATTAAAATATTTTAGAATGAAAAATAACAAATCACACAATTCATCCCTGTGAAGGAACAATGGGTGATACAAATGTAATTGTAGAACCAATGTCTTTGTTGGATATTTTACATATTCATGCATTTCATACACAAGATTTATTCCATTGAATAGAAACTATTTTGTAATTTTCAAGGGAAAGTGAGGGGATATTTTTGGTGGTAATTTAATACAGAAAATGCCATTAAAGTGGTATTCCTGAGACATAACTCAGGAGAATTTTTTGTTGACCAGAGCATTTACAGCATTTGGAAGTCAATGACAGCATATTACAAAGCAAATATTAAAAATCTCTTAAGACTGAAAAAATATTTGAATCGCATCCTTGATCTTCCCACCTTATTTCTTAAAGTTTGTCTCCCTTCTTGCCTATTCACCGAAGCAGCAGTTGTTCATATTCTCTTAAAAAATGGTTGACAAACACATACATACACTCCTTTGTACTGTCAATAAACTGATAAGTGTTAACAATATATTCAGACTTCTGAAGTTCAAGTTTTTATACTATATCAATGTTGTGGAATTTGAGTCAAGTGCTATCATCAAAGTTCACAGCACTTGCTGGTCAATAGAGTATTGAAGGTGGCACTGCTAAGCCCTGCATATTGTCTTTAAGGTAGTAATTCTAATTTTAAAGACTCCAATTTAAAAGATTCCAATATGCCACTTAAAAAACAAACATGAAAATGTAGGGTATTTTAACTCTTGATCAATAGAAATTTAACCACCACCATACTTTGTTTGAATTCAACAGGGTCTCTGTAGGGATGATGCTTTTACAAAATTATTTCAAAAGCTGTGATTCTCTCACAAATGGCAAAAGGTAATCTTAAACTCGCATTAAGGGTTAAACTCACATTGGAACAATTTCTTTTTTTCAATGCTGTGGGTTTGCAAATGAGGGGCTACTACATTTAATTCAAACTCTTCAAAGTTTAAACCTTGGGAAAGGTATTAAAGACAGAGTAAGGGATTTGCGCGTCAGAAAACAGTAAAATGAATGAAATCAGCTCAAATTGTTCACAATGTGAAGATTAGTATAAATAAACACCTGTCATAGAACCTTTGGATAGAATATGTAGTTTTGGTGAAAATCTGGACAATTAAACTTCAAAATTTACAGTGAAGTTGACGTGCACGGGCCGTTCCAAAATTGTCCGATCAGCCGTTAGCTGAAGGTCGCACGGAGTTTAGCCGTTAAACAATCAGTGTGCTCCGCTGGTCTTGTGACGGTACACATAACCGTGATTCACAATTTGAGCAAAATTTAAACTCATGGAAAGAACAACATTCTGGTAACATGTCGTTATTAGTTTTTCTCATAAAACAACAAATTCATGACGTATGGATCTCAAACTTTCAACACACCATTTGTAAGTACTAAACTACCGTTTGGTATTGATAATGACGGGAAGTAAAGGACTTGCAAATCCCTGACACAATCTTTCATTATAGTGTACTATGCTGTTACAAAATACACAACTAGCAAATGTCATCTCAGTCTGATGTCATGCTATATGCAGAAACTATTATTTTTGATAACTTCTGATATTTTGTTACGTTACAAGACAAACAAATTCATAATCATTATCAATTACAACACTGAGAATATCTTAGTTTCATATACAGAATTCCTCATTACAATTTATAATTGAATCTATTATATACACCATTGCAACATTATGTTTCAAATTATGAATGTGCGGAAGTTATATTTTGTATTTAACACCTGTTAAAGGCAGTGGATCTCATTTGCAAACATCCCTGCCAACCAGGAAAAGATAAGCCATGCCCTTAGGCTATTGATGAAGGACATGTCTGTGAAATCTGGGGGTCAGTAATTACATAGAATTTAAAATATGCCAAAGAAAAACAATAGCCGTTTAGTGTACGTTCTAT
The DNA here is from genome assembly GCA_001188425.1 of Eucidaris tribuloides. NCBI lineage: Eukaryota > Metazoa > Echinodermata > Echinoidea > Cidaroida > Cidaridae > Eucidaris > Eucidaris tribuloides. Next base: position 59,459 of record JZLH01S0622897.1, on the reverse strand, counting down.
GGCAGGATTTTTTTCCTTGTGAGAAAAAAATTCAAATCAGAGACTAAGGGTTACTATAATTACACGAAACCTGAGTTTCTAGCTTTTATATTTTGCTAAAGGTTCCCAGATGGCATCTTCTTCTAGATGCCATTGTATTTTACACAATGTTAATGTTTAGGCATGCAAAAGAGATGCCCTGCCTTTAATGTGTGAACATATACAAGTACAAGTACATGTACTCAAACCCATCAATGTTATGTGACTGATGCACAATACAGTAAGATAACTAATCATAATACAGTCAACATGGCATAAGCCGAAGTCACATAAGTCGAATAATCGGCTAATAAGTCGAATTCCTTGGGACTGAAGAAAATGCTTCGACTTAGACAAAATTCGACTTACAAGGGGTGAAAAACAATAGAAAATAAAGGAATGGGGCCCAGTAAAGACCTTCGAGTTAGCCGATTATTCGACTTATGCGACTTCGGCTTATGCAGAGTTGACTGTATATGTATTATTAATAAGGAGTGATTATTATGTAATTTCTGAGAAAAATCTTTGTCAAGAAATTGATCTCAATGTAGCCAGTACAATAATAATTATGTGAAATAAGTCTGTATTTGACAGGGTTAACTGAAGATACCAGCTTTAATAATTTCACTTTCCTGTTTTGACACCAATCTGAAAACATGGCTTAAATATGACTTTAATTGATTAATTTCAAAAGATTAGGGTTGGATATTACATGTGTTTTACAAAGATGAATACAGGACAAAAAGATATAGCACACAACAAATTTTGAATGAAACCCACACATTTCTTCTAATTCTCGTCCTGTACTCACACACACATTGAAGTGCACGTGAGTTTATACACAGACACAAACTCACATACACATTGAAATACTCTACAAACACACATTCTCACCATACGGTTATTCAGTAAAGATAATTTATCCCAGTTTATCAAACTGTCTGTAAGGTCAATTGTATAATCACAAAGATTTGACATGCACATAAGGTTAGAGATACAAACAGCTATATGTAGATAACTGTTTAAAAAATACTCAAAACAGGGCAAACAAACAGGTCTGTATCACTGTGAACAAATAACTTGGGATCAGAGTTTACTTGATAATTCACTTTTTCTACTGTATCTGAAGTGGATTTATCTGTGGGAGTACACAAGACTTAAAACCCTGTACATGCCATCATGAGCCAAAATAGTTTGATTAAATAAGGTTACCGCCCCCAGCTGATAAGGATGAAACTTACTTTGCACATCACTACACACAGGTGTAAAAATGGCACCCAAAGTCATTATGCTTTACATAAGCAGAACTAACTAACTTATAGGTGTACAACTCTGTCTGAAATGGTTGAAGGAGCTGCTTCAAACTTTTAATATCTGAGACTTATACGTGTCAATGTAGACTCTACACCTAACTGAAAATGAACAGAGTTCAGCATGTGGCTCATTGATATTTTATCTGTATTTTGAATGGTAAACTGAGGAAACTTTACAAAAATTACTTAAAGGCATTGTATAACAATGTTTCCTGTTTAAAACAATCATTAAGTGCTTTAAAAAGTGAAAATCATTGAGAAACCATTCCAGCTTCCCCCATAGACTGCTGTGTTGTAGAATTTCCTATCAGAGAACAAGGCCTAAAAAAAAAATTGTATTGGAGTAACGGCTCACGGAAAAATAGGGTCGGTAGGGCGGTGGTTTTTTAGTTGTTGTTTTTTTTTTATGGGCCACTATCAGCGCCCAATGCTTTCACTGTCCGCAACACTTCCAAGTTTTCAATTCGATCGCAAAGTCAGCACGATATGCGATATCGATACTATCGATTGCAATATAAAGAAAGAAAACGTAGGGTCAGGGATATTTTTAGGGTCGGGCAGGTTACGCCAATACAACAATTTTTTTTTGGGGGGGGGGGCCTAATTAATGTGCCAATTTGTATCTGCACATATATTGTACTAGTGACAGCATAACTGTAAGAACTTTTGTGTTCTAGGGTGTTCATTTGTCCATTCAAACACTGTCAGATATGTCAGGTAGCAATTTTATACGGGTCTTCCACAATGTTATACATGTATAGTATACTTGTCTCATGGAAGATGATAGAAAGTGCCAGTTAAAATACATGTACAATGAACTATTTTGTATACAAACAACCCCTGAAATACAACCTGAAAGTAATTGCCAGCACCTCAATTCAAACCATACATTTTACAACACAATGTGCAAGGCTAGATATATTTTTTCTTTCAGGCGTGAAGGTAAAAACCAATATTCATGCCCACATGTTACAACACGTGAGCTCACAAAACTTATTTAACAATACACAAGCAGAAACCCTGGAAGAATATTTGAGGAAGAACAATTAAGTGTTGAAGCATTGCAATACCATTTGTTTTATAACTTCCTATACAGTAGTATGATGCAAGTAAGGGGCAATGTTCAGTCTGTACCTGTTTACATTTCTGATTAAAGTTGTTTATAAAGTGCAGTTAGCTGAGCATCCCACTCACCCTTTTCCCCACTGGTTGTCAGGAAAAAACTAACACTCATGCAACGTGCCTGTGTTTTACATCCACATACATACATGCATAAAAACAAACACACATGCACATATAAAAGCATACATATGGGGTACATACATACAAACACACAAAGCACACCTACAAACACACAAACATGCACACAATTGCTGATAGTAATGTCCTGTGTTAAAACATAAAACTGTCCCTGTACTAAATATCTACCAAAGCAGACACCAACATATCTATTATACACATACATTTATTGGCATGTAAATGTAATGATGACAAAAGCAAAACCGTCAAGAGAACACTGACATTTTCTAATTAACACCATTGAAATGTACATAACCCGTTCAATGTAGTAATAACATTAATTTCCTTTTCTTTTTGATAGATTGTGAGAGTATATTGTTTTGTCCAATACAATATCAAAGGTACCCAATATATGTTCATACAACGTGTGAGTTTGAACAGTATGACATATACATGCTACAGATTATTTATTCACAAACATTGGGAATATGTAGTGAGAAATACAAGGAAACAGTCATCCAGACATTATCCAATGAATACAACCCAAGTTTAACGCAGATTTCAATACAAATTTCAAATCAATATAAACTAGGGACTGGCATTTCATGAAATATCTTTGGGCACCCAAGTTCGACCTTTTGACAAACTTGACACCCTTCACACACTGTCTTAAAAAGTGCACTGACCCTGAGAGAAGAAGCAAAGTTTGCAAGTGACTTGGATCAAAGGCCGTGGCTGAAGGTCACCTCTTTACTGATACTCATCAAAATGAAGACGGGTCGCATGAACGTGAACGTCGTACTGTGAGAGTTGACGACCGATGCCGAGACATCTCTGGCTCTCACGTCTGCATGCTGACAGGGAGCCCATAGATGACGGGTGAAAAGCCAATCAGGTGCTGCAACTTGCAGGCCTGCCGAGAGGCGTTCAGCAGGTCGGCCAGTGATTGGCAGCTGTCGTTACCGGGGGCGGGGCTGGTGGTGGCAAGCCACGCCTTTAGGAGGAACTCCAGGAATCGGTCGATGTCGCGGTCCGTCACGTCCCACAAGTTGGCCACCACGCAGGGGCTGGAAAAATAATAATAGATAGATAAATAGACATTGTGGTCACCAGTGTTTTCAAACTTTGATAATTTGCAAAGTATCTCAATCACTCTCATTTTTTTTTATCAGTTTGTTTTTTAACAAATACCTGCTTGACACCACAGGTGTACCCAGAATTTTGTAAAGGGGATGTCCCATGGTGCAAATCAATGCAAAAGAAAAAAGTTATGGTCATCAAGTTGGAGTCGTAATCACACTATTCTCATAATCATAACCCCCCCCCCTTTTTTTCTTTTCCAAAAGAAGACATTATACCCCTACGCATGTCACGCACTGACAAATGACAATATTCAATGAAATTATCAGACTTGGATTATGACAATAATTATGATTTGGGGGAAAGGTATTGCAAATGATTAAACTCTGTATTCAACATCACAAAATAAAGATATTACAATTTTAAAATTTGAGTTGATTTACAGGAGCTATGGACCTTTTGCACCTCTCACTCATTTCTTTCAATGAACCATTCAGTATGAGCCTTCTACTTACCATTCAGCTAGGAGATAGTTCAATGCCATTCCACTGGCATCCAGGCAGCCATTGACAAGGAGCTTTCCACTGCTGCAGCCAATGAGGAGAGTGGCTGCCCGACATGTCAACCGCTGGATGTCGTCTCCCGTCAAGAACTCCCGGCCCGTCCCATGACCACAGAAGCTATGAATGCAAATGGAAAGAATGCCATATCATCATTGTTGGTACTTGGGTATAACATTTTTAAACTGTTCAACTTAGTTTATCAAACCATGTAGGGGCCAGTACTGGACATGCAATTTGGCCTGATATACGATTTATGTCTACACAGAAAATGTCTGTGAAATTCAAGAAAGGTTAACACAATAAGTAGTAATGTATCAAGTGAAAGTTATGATATAATACTGATAATATACATGTATATTCAAAGGCAACTATTGTGTACTATACAAAATGAAAATGAAATGACATAGAATAGAAATTTTGCCACTTCATTTATGATATTTGGGGTGGAAATGAATCAAACTAGAGAAGTTCGACTGCGTGCAGTCAATGGGTATGCCTCCGCCCAGTGTGCCCACTATGTAGCAGCTAACAACCTAATTATATCAACAGTTAGCACTCCTAACTGAAGTTATAGGCAGAAAATGACATTTTGGGATAAAGTTCATCGACCTTTGACCCTTGACCTTGACCTTTGACCCCTGTGACTATACCAAAATATTTGTCTTTTGGTTTTGAACCTAACCACCAAATTACATCAACAGTGAGCATTCCTAACTGAAGAAAATGGCATTTTAGGACAAAGTTCATTGACCTTTGACCTTTGACCCTTGACGGATTTGTCCCAAAATCTAATTAATTCATCCTTGCCTAGTGGTCCATCCTTGGTCCAAGTATCATTAAAATTCCTCAAGCGGTACTTCAGTAATCTTGTTCACAAGAAAGTGCGGATGCATGGACGCACGGACGCACGGACGTACGGACGGACAACCCGAAAACATAATGCCTCCGGCTCCCTTACAGGGCGGAGGCATAACAAACAGAGAAATTATAGTTGGATTTTTCTGGACAATTAGCAGCAGTGCCTGGTTAAATGGTGACAAGATAAAGAAGTTGTTGTAGTAGTAGTGTTTTGATTAAAACAGTTACTACCCAATCGCTGTGTTCATATCATTATTTTTAGCACATTGGATATTATTGCTCACAATGTGCATGTATGCAAATATATCATATTAATTAGACAGTCATTTACACAAAATACGCTGTAAACAATTAAAATTTATATAACATCTCAAAGTATTGTTTGATTGAGTTCTCTATTAAGGAGAGAACCTAGACAACATGTCTGGTATTTATACAGTCATTTACACAAAATACGCTGTAAACAATTAAAATTTATATAACATCTCAAAGTATTGTTTGATTGAGTTCTCTAAACATAAGGAGAGAACCTAGACAACATGTCTGGTACAGAAAAATATTTAACAATTTCATTTGTAATTTTGTTGCAGAAATCATTAGACCAATTTTGTGTTTTATTTCATTGTTTTGTCTCATTTTGCCTTGTATGTTTTTCATTATTCATTTTGGAGAAAGGGTTAAGAAAATGTTATTTGCAACATTTATTGCTACATTAATTTATAAAGCAAAATTAAGATGTATCATGTGAGAGTTGAAGTTTGTAAAACAATGTAATCTGTATAAACAAAATATTAACTGACCAATTTCTTAACTATCAGTACCCAAAACTGTTGATAACTTTAATAAATTAATTAACCCATTTTTTTCACTTTGGTGCAAAAATATTTCCACTGTATTCTAAATTCCTTCAAGGTGTTGATAAGATCATTAATGACGAGAATCAACAAAGCATTTGTACACTGCACCAGCTTGTACCAAGGCATACAAAAATACCCAATTAATGATTGCAGATATGCTTGATGCTTTGTTATCACAAGGGATATATGAAGTTCAAGATAATATTCTTCACTGAAAACAAACCACCCACTAGAAACTGTATCAAACAGTACCAGTACTCAAATTACAAACATTGGAGTATACATGTGCCAGTGGAAAATTTTAATCCATGATCAGTCTTACTTTTTAGGTAAATAGTTATTATAGATGTGCCTAGAGGTATCACACAATTAATTCAAACATCAATTATGCTGTATTGACTCTGCTATGTGACTGTAAAATTATCAAGGTCGACTCAGTGCAGTGGTTATCTATAGGTCACGGGTTAAAGAGGCATATCTGATCCGATATAATACTTGACTTGATTTCAGCTCGAGTAGTGCAAACATGATTGAGTATCGCTTATCTCTTTGTAAACATAATCCAGGACAGTAGCTAACAGACAATATGCCCTTTGGGGTTGTTTGCTGTCAACAACATTTTTGCTTGCATTGATAACTATTTTCACTAGTTCGTTTTATCAATATTTATTGTAATATGAAGAACCAGTACTATTATTGGTTATTTTTGTTAAACATGTGAACTACAAACCCCCTTTTTTCTAATAAAGCAAACTAACAGTCTCGATTAAAATATCATTGCTACCGTCCTGTACCACTGTTTATAGCAAAATTGTTTATTTTATTTGTGCAACTCATTGGTGAAAGAAAACTCAAGAAATGTCTTCTTCTTTTTTTTTATTTGCAAACTGAGTAGTGATGATAGGCAATGAAATCCAGGCAGCCTTTACAAGGATATAAATATCAATTTGTGAAGGTATTAACACATCTGAAATTGTTTTTGTTTGAAGAAATTTCTGTCATATACATTTTTTTTTTTTTAACATGTGTGGCTGTTTGAACAATGCCTCATTGAGCAACTTTGGAAACTTGTGCGGTGTCAACTTCAAATAGTTATAACATTTTTACAGAAGCATGTTGGAGAAACGTGTTGTGCACAAAAGTTGTATATAAAAGTAAACCCTTTATTAACAATGTATTCTTTTTTTATTGAGACTGTATTCAGAATGAAATTTGAGAATTGATATAGAAGCTAGAAAATGTGCAAATTTTCCCCATTTCACACAAAAACGTGATAAAAAAATCAATTCTAAGGGAAAATATCAAAAGTTAACCTATCAGTTCAATATGTGATTTAGTAAGGACTGACAATCTGTTATATAAAAATGCAACAAAAAATGCAGTACTGTCATACTTAGAATTTGTGGCTCTGTCGTGCCAAATTGTTAAGAGCTAAGCAATCATGCCTCATCAAATGAAAGTGAAATGCACTGTGCATTGCTACATGGTAGCCTAAACTAATAGTCTCAATAAGTACAAGATGTTAGTCACTTAAAATAATTTTATTACCTTTGTAGTGAATTTTCCCAACATTAATAAAAGTGAATGGCTATTTTCATGGACAGACGATATCATGCTGTTCATGAAAATATTAGATTCATCTTATATTTGTTAGAAATTATATACTTCCTTTTATCCACCTCAAATCCATTTGTGATGGCATGAAAACTTACAGTAACCTTGAATTATGACATCAAACAAACCTGGAAATTCAATGAAAGTTTCACCTTGATTATAACATTATCAAATCAAGTACACACTGGTACTAAGAAGATAACCTGTGGCCATTACAATCCATGCCAGTTAGTGCCAGTACGAACGAAGATACAGTATAGTACACACTCCTTTTATCAGTGTTTATTTTGATGTTAATGCCTGTGATATCTCTGCATATAATCTACATGTAAGCAATGAAATGCAGTTTCATGTAGAAAGTATTTACTTTGAACTTGAGTTATTTACGAAATAGAGGGTACCATATTCCAAAATGTAGTTCATACACAAGTCAAATGTTGTAATGACCTGGAAATGAGTGCAAATTTGTGATTAAATCTTAATGTCTCAAGATTTTTTTAAACAATGCCATACTGAGCAAATTTTGAAGTATAGAGTCAACTTTAATCAGCTATAACATTTAAGACATGGATATTGGAAACACATCCTGTGTACAAAAGTTGTAGCAATTAACCTTTTATGATTTAAGACAACGTAATCTTTTTCTTAATATTGATACGTTTTCTGAAGTCAGTTTTCTGAAGACATGTATTTCAAAACAACTGATACCCCAAAATATCTTTCAGTGCATTTAGAATATTTTTTGATAGCTTCTGTGCAGTATAAATCTAATTTACTGTAATTATTTTATTAAAAAATACATAGAAAATGTGTATTTTTCCCACTTTCACAAAAAAAACTTACAAAATATTTTATTAATGGTTAAATTTCCAGTATGAACTTGTCAGAGTCATTCACTCAGCAAAGGCAAGTAAACAAGCCCAAAAAAGGTCCACTGTTATTTTACCTGACAAAATCCTTTGTGTACCAATGGGCGATAAGTCAAAAAGCCCCCCCCCCCCCAAAAAAAGGGTCAAAACGTCCCCCCACTTACCAGTATTTTATCTGGTAGGAAAAAAAAAGGTCTTATCCACTGGCAAAAAGCTCATCTGTTATCTACCCGACTGAATCGCAAATGACCCAACAACTTCTCCACCAATGTGAGTATTTACCCCCCATGCCCCCACCCCTCCCCCAACACACACACGCTAGCGACACCTCTGACCACCCCCTTAGGTAATCTTACAATATGTGAGAGTATACCACCGGCATAAGTCCATTCAAACATTAATAAGGTATAGATCCGATGCTGTTCCAGTGCTTACACAGATACAGATGTTGCTATGAATGGTATTAAACTTACACAAAGAGATCATGATCTGTCAGGGCTGATGTGTACTCAGCTTTGGTTGGTGCTCTGCCTACGACACCCTGCCATTCATTCTCCCTGAGAAAAGGATAAACACAAGAAAACAAAAATGAAATGGAATCAGATTAAACTTTCTCTTTTTTGTCAGTTACTACAAATCAGCTTGAAAATATGTAATTTCAAACATAAATAATTATTTCAGATATCTGTTATCAACCCAAAATAAAAACATTGTTCGGCACTCAACTATTTCTGTAATATATGAACAGAAACTGGCTTTCTTCATTGACATGATATAGTGCCTGCTGCATATGCTCTCCAAGTATTTAAAATTGTTAAAAGAAAGCATTAACAGCAGTACCGAATGTGTGCTGTGGCCAGTGCTAAAATTGGGTGAGACTTCCGCAATTGAGCTAACGGCTGATCGCACAAGTTTTGCGAACGACATGCTGCACGTTATGACTCGCGGAGCGGTGTTGAAATTGCTCCTCAGCAATCTGAAAAAGATGAGGTTTTAACCGTCCAGATTTTTCACCAAAACTCAATATTTTACCCAAGCTCTCTATGAGAGGTGTCTTATTTAATATTATCTTCGACATTGCGATATGAATTCAGCTGATTCATTATATAGATGTTTTTTGACAGTGCAAATCAATGGACCAATCATTTAAACATCAAAATAACACTGATAAGTAGCGTACTGGACTGTATCTTCATTCGCTACTGGCACTAATGGTCATGGATTGTATGGCCGCAATTTATCTTCTTATGGCCAGTGATTTATTCATTGGGTTATTATCTAATTCAAGATAAGCTTTCAGTTGAAATTTAAGGTTTGTTTGAGTCACAATTCAAGTGTTAACTGTAACCTATTTCATGCCAATCAACATAATGGATTTGAGGTGGAATAAAGGACAGTATGTAATTTCTTTTCTAACAAATATAAGATAATCTAATATTTTCCTGAAAGACATATATCGTCTGTCCATAAAAATAGCCATTTCCCATTTATTAATGTTGGAATTCACTACAAAACTAATCAGAAATTATTTTAACCGCATGTAAATAGACAAGAAAAAATAAATTATGTAAGGTAGAATTCTGATGATGGGAGTAGTCTCAACTTGAATAAAATCTTCTTCTAGAATAAGCCCTAAACTACTCGCGGCAGGGATTCTACTTGAAACTTTTGATTGTCAGCAAAAGTTGCAGTCATTTTGAAAATACATGTCCACCAGTATGACTTTACAGATCAAGCTATGCATTTTTTGTTTCATTTAGTAGCAATTGTCATCATCCTTGGCGTAATCAGTTTTGAGACTGATGGTTTAATCTTTATATTTTATCCACAAAATCATCAAAATTTGTCGTAATGGAAGAAAATCATGCACATTTCTATTCAAAATCATAAATCTCAAATTTCATTCTAATTATCTCCTTCCTGGTGGTGGTTG
>JZLH01S0622897.1:27156-43110 GCA_001188425.1 Eucidaris tribuloides | reverse complement strand
GAGGACTACCCCCAATCATGTCATTCACCTTTAATATAAAATTAAGAGGATGTGTTGAAATATGGACTTTGCATGTTAATTTGAAACAAAACAAATCTCTTATGTGTATTAGCATTCAGCGAGTATTGGTGAAAGTGCTCATGAGGAAAAAACTCTCGAAAATGTTGGCCTCTTATGCATAAGCATTGATACTTTTGTCCAAGTTTTCAGAAATATTTAATTTAGATTTAAGATTCAAACCACTAAAATGCACCTTTAATCTAACCAGATAAAAATTGAATTATGAACTGCATAATCCTGTATGCATGTTCAATCTCAACAATTTATCAATATGAGAGATATGCAATGTCTATAGAACCTCCAGATACTTGGTTGAGGCAAGATAGCCTATTTTGGTCACATTCATGGTGACTGATAACATAGCCCAATCTAGAATGTTTATCTACCTGGAACAAAGTGTACACTATTAAGATAGTTAGTTTCGATATCCAGCTTTTGACCTGTGGTTGGAAGACATGTAGATTTGTGTCATTTATTCAGTGAGAGGCATGTGCTACTTTACAATGTACTCTATGCATATACATCCTACACATATGTTTTGTGCAATTTTTCTAAAGAAGGGGTATTTGCAAAATCATAGTTTTGCGATGTTATTGCCTTTTCATTCCCTTTGTAAAGGTATATCAGAAAAAACAAGAATTGCAGTTGTTAAGTTTCAAAATTTGCGAAAATAAAACCATTGCGAAATAGTCAGCATACAGTAATATACTTTTCAATATGCAAATTTGGCAGTAAATTTATGGTTAAGGATTTGGCACATATTAAGTGCAAATTAAGAAGATCAATTATGAAATAAGATTATCTGAAGAACTATCACAACAGGAAACACTCATACAGTAAATATCTCACTGTTCTCACACCAGTCTGCTGAAACAAAATGTCATGATTTAAACACAAAGTATTGAGTCCTTCTTGTTAGCATCTCAATTTGTGTTGCTATTTCAAGCCAACTGCATCAATGTTAAATCTGATGCACATCAGGGAAAAAAATACACGGGGGCTCGGGGCGATTTTGGCCCCCGAAATGCCTAAAATAGCCCCCGAAATGTGTAAACGAGCCCCCGAAAAATTACCATAGGGTTCAATGCAAAAGAATATCTGGAAAGCACTGAAATGGGAAAAGTAGCCCCCGAAAAGAAAATTTTATTTTTTTCCCTGATGCACATTGAAAAATTTTCACGATGTACATACATACTATTTTGTTCTCATCAAATGCAACAATTTCTACTTTTACAGTACTCTGTGATGACATGGAATAACTAGGTTTTAGAATTGCCACTGAACAGTAGCTCTTTTTATGAAAGGCAAACAAGAAATAAAAGAGAGGCAAAATTAGTCTTTGGTAATCTTGAAACTTTGCAAACAGAGCAAAGTCCAATTATTATGAAAGATATGTCCACAGTAGCAGGTACATGTACTTAACCATGTTGACTGCGATCAACAGTGGGCGCTATTCAACATTTCAGAGCAGTATACATTTCTTGAGTCACACTTCAATTTGAAGCTCAAGATATGGAATCTGGACTTAAACATTTTCTGTGACAGTTGAGGACAAATTTCTTCAGTTCAGTTAGCCCAAATAGCTGAGCAAATTCCAATATACCCATAGTCATTATATGCCAATACCATATCAGGAAAATTTTGACATGAGGAGAATATACCTGTAATGATTTAGTAAATACATGTCTGGAAAATTCCACGTTCGTTTGGTACATTTCTTTACATAACATCAACATCAACACATGATTGCAATCAGTTAATGTCACGGACGGACAGTTCCAAAAATGCCCATTATTGAAGGCCTAAGGAAAGTTTAGCATTACTCAGTACCTCTAGTGATAGCCTCCCCAATAAATCATGTAGCGACCCCTCATATCTTGTCACTCTTTTTCCTTAGCTCTTCAATGATGGTCATTTTTTAAAAAGTCCGTCCGTGACATTAATTGATCACACTCACATATCAAAGGGAGATATCAGGATTGGCACCCATCCATACAACACTTCTATTTACTTCTTAGAGTGTAATTACTATGGTTTCACTACAGCTTGGACACAATTGGGGAAAAGAAGAAGAAGAAGAAGAAGAAGGAGGAGGAGGAGGAGGAGGAGGAGGAGAGGAGGAGGAGGAGGGAGGAGGAGCAAGGAGAAGAAGAAAGAAGAAATGAGAAAGAAAAAAAGAAAAGGAGAAAAGAAGAGAAGAAGAGAAGAAGAAGCGAAGAAGAAGCAAGAGAAGAAGGCGAAGGAGAAGAAGAGAAGAAGAAGAACGAAGGAGAAGAAGAAGAAGAAGAAGAGAGGAAGAGAAGAACGCGAGAAGAAGAAGAGAGAAGAAGAAGAAGAGAGAAGAAAGGAGGAGAAGAAGAAGAAGATAGACAGAGAGAAGAAGAAGAAGACAGCAAGGAAGGAAGAGCAAGAAGAAGAAGAAATATCATTATCTTTAGGCCTTTATACTATTCATTTACCCTGCGATCATCAGTTGCTTTGTAAGGTCTATCAGACACTTGTCCACTCTCAGGAGAATCATTCAAGATTGGCGAGCCATAGTTAGATGAGCTCATTTACTCAATTCCTAGCCCGTACTAATTAATTCACCTCAGTGGATAGCAGCAAAGCGGATAAAATGTCTTGCTGAAGGATATGAACACTGGGCAAAGAATGGAAATTGAAACCTCTTGATTATGAGGCAACCATTTCACCAATATTGCCACAGCACATTTGTAATTATCATCATTTCTATAAATAAATACCAAAATATATCAGAGATCACTTACTGCATCCAGGATCAGAATGATAGGTTTCCTCTTGGCAGGTCTGTATTCCTCCCACTCTTTGGCCAGATCACTCAGGATACCAGCTAACTGGGACAGCTGGTCAGTCCCTGGCTGGTGGCCCGAAAGGCTGGCCAGGGCACGGTTGATCTGCTGCTTGCTGAGGTGATGGGCAGAGTCAATCAAGCACTGGATTATACGCAAGAAATTAGTAAAAAAATTAATAGTAAATAAACAAATACATACATGAATGAATAAATAAATAAATAAATAAATAAATAAATAAATGAATGAATGTCACTCAGCTACATGTATGAGCACTAATTGCTCATATATTATATATATAGTATATTTCGTCGCTGAATTCACGAAGTGGCACAAACCTCCAAAATTGCGTCCAAAGTCAAATTTGAGTTATTTCCAGTTTTGTCATTTTCTGGCCATGGTCTTTCATTTTACAAAATTTTAGAACCCAATTCTCTATAATTAAAAAGATAATTAAAGTGCCAAACAAACACGAGCCTGAAAATCTACAGTAAAAAAAATCCACGAACCGGCACCAGCGAGCGCGCGCCGTAGCGCGCCATTCATTTCTGTACATAAAACTCAACGGCGCGCGCGCCCTTGCGCCGGTTCGTGAATTTTTTTCTCTTGCACGCGCGACACCACAGCGCGACACGAGCGCTTGTGCCGGTTCGTGCGCGCAAATTCGTACTTGTTTTCTACACGAAGTACCACTTCGTGGATTCTTCCTACGCTGAAGCAACATTTTCTACAAAACGACACCTGCGTTTGAAGCTTTGCTGTGTTAAAATTTGAACTTAGTTTAAGGACAATTCGACATGTAAGGCAAGAGTAGAGTCTTGGCTTTCTATCTGTGCTTGAATCACACAGTTTAATTTCATAACAAATCACAATGAGCAGTTGAAAGACTGATAAAATCTTTATTCGCGTTTTACTCAAAAAGTGATTTCGCGCATCTTCGGTCGCGCGTGCCACTTCGTGAATTCAGCGACGATTTGTTTACTCAGTGAAAGACTTGAATGAGACTCAAGATGTCGCAGAGACTACTCCATCAAATTAATTCATGAATCAAAGAATAGTTTGTTATTTTTCTGCACAACTGATCAGTCGCGGGCATCACTGCAACATCTCCTCCAGTGAGATTGAGGCTTTACTACATTGCCATGTCATCATCAAACAGAATAATTCAGTCCATGTTTATTTACAAATTAATATGGCATATAAAGGGGTAAACTGGATTAGATCCCTGCAATGCAGAACTTGATTTCTGAACTTTTCAGTTTCAAGTTCTCACCAAATTTTATCACTTCTCCTGAATTCTAAAATGAATCTCCCTTCTTTGTCTCTTTCCAGAGCAAGATAAGTGAGAAAAAATATACTGCATTCCATACATGAGGGTTTCATAACTATGACAAGTACACCCTTTGAGATATTCCTCTCCTTACCTCACACAGAGAACCTTGTACCTCACATTGGCTAGTCTTCTTGAGCTCTTTCAGCAGTGTGCTGGCAAGTTTTCTCAGGCATTCAACAGCTTTTTGGTCGTCATAGCTACCCAGGACCACACCCTTCCAGCAGCCAAGAAGTTTGTCTTCCATGTCTCTGGTCAATGTCTACAACAAAAGCATCGAATGGATATTCACATTTATAAAACACCTAGTAAGATTGTACGCTATCCGATTGGTCGACTGCGCTTCACACGGCCTACGCTTACCGCCCCATTGCACTCGCGCGGTACGCGGAGTGCAGTTTCGTTAAAGCAGTTTCGGTACATTGCACTCTGCTGATGTCATCAACCATGTACAAATTCCCATAGACAAACTAGTTGCCGTTACATTGCACTCTTGTCGCTCAACAATGATTTGTCCAATTGTGTCAAGCACGCGCGTGTATCAATGTATTAAGATTCGACGCGCGCGTTCAATGTGGCGTACACAATACTGCGCGCGCGCATACAAAAATCTTGAGAAGGCGCAGTCATTGTGCGCGCGCTCAATGCCAGCAATAAACATACTGTTATGCTTCTTTTACAGTAAAGCTCGCTGAGTAAAATCAAGCTTTTATAACATTCATACCTTGAAACAAGTCCGTAAACGTCCAAGGTGTTGTATAAAACAAATAGTGAATGATCTTTATTCGTGTAATGGAACAAGATTTCGCATTCGGTGAAATATGAGACGCTCTATTCAACTCGGCTTCGCCTCGTTGAATAGAGCGTCTCAATATTTCACCTCATGCTAAATCTTGTACCATTGCACTCGTGATCATTCACTATTTGTATACTGCAATTATGAAATTAATTGAGAGTGAAAAATGTATTCGGCAAAATTACATGATACAGACATTTTGGTGGATATACAATACACAGCACTACCTAGCAACATCAATGTTCAGTTATTTTTTCCTGATGCACCAAAGGAAAAGGGTCAATGTCCTGGACTTGAATTATTTGATTGACCAGTTCTAGCCACTACAAGTAATAAAAAGAAACCTTAATGGCATCATGTAACAATGTTTCCAGTTTTAGAAATCAGAGTTACATGATCTTTCATGCTACTTGTAGGGACAGTGATTTTCCGTTTCAAAAATTGCCCTTTTCCGTTTCAGAAAATCTTAAATTCCGTTTCAACATGCTTGAAAACGGAAATTCCGTTTCCCCATAGACTTTGTATACATGAAAAAGTGACAATTCCGTTTACATAGAAATCAATACAAATACATGTATTACGCATTTTGTTGCACGAAATCATGCATACGTACACGATGTATCATTCGCTGTCCCTGCACCGTGCATGAATCACACAAGCTGTACATCTGCCGCACACAGCTTGCAAAATGTGGCATTCACTGAAAATGTACACTCATGTACACTCGTGTACACATGCACGCTGTGCTTCTCAAGTCGGTTCAGAAACTGACGGCGGATTGCGGACGTGGGAGGAAGCGTCCACAATGCCGCCATGAGGTTGGGCGAGTTGGCATGTGGCAACTGCAGCTGTGCAGTGTTCGAATACCACGGCTTTTCAGCCGTAGTAATTACAGGTCGAGTGGCAAAGTCGGCACCCACAGCTCGGAGAGGAAAGACTGGAACAATTCGCCCGACTACTTGCCTGACCGAAATGCCCCCGGAACTCTGGCGGGCCGATCCATTGGTCACATACCTGATGTCGCTCCGGTTAGCGAATGATACATCGTATATGTAGTCGTCTGTTAGACAGAGGTACACTGTCTGTGTTTTGGGGAAATATTTATCAAAAATGACATTTTCCTACGGACGTCAGTGGAGCCAGACATCGTCTCAGGGGAGCCACCGCAGTAGATACAGAGACTGGAGCCTCTGGTCTAGCCGTCTGTATGATCTCACTCGATGAAATCAATTGTATTTTGGGTGATCTGGCCTTGATATTTTTGGCTAGAAAACCGAGTCAAGTCGCCTGTTAACTTCGGAGACGTGTGAGGAGTAGAATCAGCTTGTGAATGCGTGAATTGTTTGAGGGAAAGTCGAGTGCGCACATGTTGTGGTGTTGAGCGTAAACAACAGTCGGATGGAGTCGAGTCGAGTGCAGTGGAGTCACGATGTTTGGATATTTTGAGGTCGTGTTTTGTGGCCAGTTGGTATTCGTATTTCGTTGAGGATTGGGAGTAATTTCTGTTGCTGTTCTGTGCTTTGTTCTCTTTGCTACGGATATCTTCCCGTTTTTGCTGTGTTCTTGTTCTTGTTCTTGTGTTTGTTGGTTTTGTGATCTGTGATGTTTTCTGTTCACTCGTGTCTTCCTGCTGTGTTCGTTTCCGTAAGTCATCTACGTGGTAATGTGTATCTATGTCGATGCACTGTGCAATCGGCCTGGTTGGTTATTGGTGTTCAAGTTTTTTGAACTGTTTCGTTGTCGTTTCAGAGCAATTTGTTTGGTCAATTTCTTGTAATTTCTGTCACAAATTTCGAGGTTTTTCCCTTCGAAATGTGAACATTTTGAGGAAAAATATGTTTTCCGTGATTTTCCGTTTGAAAAGGTACTTTCCGTTTCAAAAGGCTGTTTCCGTGAATTCCGTCCGTTTTCCGCGATTGCGGAAAATCACTGTCCCTATACTTGTGTCTCTAAAGAGGTCTAAAAATGAACCCCTGCAAAAAAAATTGCGGCTCAGAATGATTATTTAGTGCTTTTAAAAAGAAAAAATTAATGAGCATTCATTCCAGTTTTCTACCATATATGGTTGGATGTACTACTCATCGACCGCTTAAGCTTAATCACACCTTATTTCAGAAAATATTTGTCAGTTTTACCTAAATTTCCTCCCACTTGGAGAGAAAATGCTGTAAATTCACTTTTCAGGCTCAGATTGTTACCTCCTACAGGACGCACGGAAATTTTGGCGACGACAGCAAGTGACATTTTTCAGGAGCGCAGCTGCGAGCTTGTTTTTTAAAACCGACCCCCTACTGCCCATTGATTTAGCAAGTAAAGTGGTAGTTTTTAATCCTTCAGGATATGTTGTAAAAAATTGTAATTTTCAAATTATCAACACTGAATTCTTCATGAAAAATAATGATTTACGGGAGGAAAAATAGAAACTTTCTCCTCTGGGTCCGTTTAAAACATTGCGCGATTGTTCCCGGCGCATATGGCGTCATTCTAATGCGCCGTGTACCGTACTCAACCCGTTCGGAATTACAACGCGTCACAGTGAATAGCAAAACACGTGTATTAACATTGATGCGCAAGATTTTCCTTAAATTCCTTTAATTTCCTACATGTTTCCTCCTCATTTCTCTTGGTTGTGGGCTTGTTTGAATATTGTGACGTATTGCGCTTAGTCCTATGTGTATTTTTCGAATTTTTACGCAAGAAGGCCAGTGGGCGAGGTAGGTCGGTTTAGAAAACGGTGGTCGATGAGTAGACGACTTACCAAACTGTTGTGTTATAAAATGTTTGTCTCCATGTCATTGATTTACACATACTTTGCTTGTGATGTCACACCTGTCTGAACTAATGCATTCTACAGCATTTATTTGTCTATTCAATCAATATCATATAGGCCTGAGTCATGACGTTTTTTGTTTGAAACGTTTCAAGCTCTTTCTCAAAAACTCTTGAAACGTTTAAACATAGTTGTAATTTGTTGGTTCTTATATTGAGTATAACAATAAAGTACACTGGTACCAGATGAGTAAGTCTAAGCATGCACCAGGGGGTACTGTGATTGATGTAAATGGGCTGTCACAGGGTGAGTTACACATGTCCCTGCTGGATGTGAAGAGATGAAGGTGGTAATAAAACAGACATCACAACTAATCTTAACATCACACTCTACAACATTGTGTATTACAATCAGAGCAGAAAATAAAATTGTATTTTGGGGGGCTACTTTAAAGCATGATTTAGTGATTTTAGTATGTTATACATTGAATCCTATGAGGAAAATTGAGGGCTGTTTTGTGAATTTAGGGGGCTAAATCACCCTCAGCCCCTGTGTATTTCCTACGCTGATTACATTGTAATGGTATGAAAAAGTTTGAAGTCTTGAGGAATAATATTATTCTTGTGTCCTTTCCCTGAAAGTATAGGGAGGTAACTTGATGTTAACATACAGTGTTTTCAACTTTTCTTTCTACAGGTCTCATTAATTTAACTTACATGTTAAAGCAATGTGGTGTATGTTTTATAGACTACAGCTTTTGACAGCAAGTTGTGACCTTGTGTCGCAACTGACAAAGAAAAAAATTACTGGAAACAGTTCACACTGAAATCATATATCAGCCGTGAATAGTGACAAATTTAGTTGTAATAGGTCTGAATGTGGCAGTGTGTATGTTGCTTTTTGGAAGACATCTTAGTTCTGATAACATGATTACAAAGTGGAATCACAGCAGTTGGGTATTTTCACGTAAATCAAGGTCATAAAACTTTGGTTAAAAAGGCATTTAACACAGTAAAAAAGGGTGACAACTCGTAGTAACTGGTATTTTCCCATATGATGATAATTAAGGGTTTGAACGGATTGTAAAATTGCAAAATGTTTTGCTTTTCAACGTTCGTGTGAATGCCATGCAAACATTTTAACTTAGGCCTAATATCATACAGTTCAGACATAAGAGATTAAAGCCTAAGTTTAGTTTTGGGGATTTTTTTTTAATTTGAAAGCTTTATGCCCAAAGGTCATATCACACCAATAACAGATTCTGAATGTCTTTTTTTTTATAATTAATTGATGAAAAATCTCGGGGGGGGGGGGGAGGACCCCAAGATTTTGGGGTACCCCCGAGATTTTCGACCATATTTTACATTATAGCATCCAAAGGGTTAATAAGGAGTTAAGGTTATCCAAGTTATACCTCATCAGAAAGAGCAGACTCTGCTCTTTCTGATGAGGTATAACTCATATACCCGTAACACCTTATTAACCTTTTGGATGCTATAATGTAAAATATGACGTTTGGGCATAAAGCTTTCAAATAAAAAAAATCCCCAAAACTAAACTTGGGCTTTAATGATTTTCAAATGAGGCTTCTGCAATGTTAACCAATGCATTTAAGGCTTGCATTCTCACCTGCACTGAGTGACAGTGAAAATTACAAGGCAAGCCAGAAGTGAAAATACTTGAGATGTTCAGAGTTCAAATGTCAGTGATACAATTCATGATATTGACAATAAGAGTGCGTAGGGTTACAGGGATGAATACCTGCATCTCCTCATCCAGTCTCTGACGTGTTGTCCACCAGACACGCTTGTTGGTCTCCTTCACCGTCTCCTTGCTCTCAGCCAAGATCTTGTCAAATGAGTCAATGATTGCAGCTCCACCAGACTAGAGATGCATGGAAGGAGAAATAAGGGAACAAAACGAAATGAAGAGAACAGTTAGTTATATCTTTACCATATTGCTTCCATGTATATACCTCTTTTCTTACTTTCAAATTTTATGGACTATTTTCAAAACGCTGGTTTCCACTCAAGAAATCCCCAGTCTGTCATATTCCAGGTTGTAACAAATTAAAATGGAAGTGATCCACGTTTCAAGTGTGCATGAAGGCATGGCTTCTGACCTGCCCCTCATCCCCCCCCCACACCCACACCACCCTGATAGAGAATTGACCAATTCTAAAACGAATAAACCTTCAGACTCCAGCGCAACCTGTTGGTAATGAGCGCAAAAAAAAAATAGAGCAGTTTGACTGCGCGTAGTCGATGGGTATGCCTCCGCAGTCCACACTCCCATCCAACTGATGTACATGTAATTTGAAAAGCCTCAAGTTACCATGGTAGCAAGACCAATGAGATGAATAAGCCATTGTGACCTTTGACCTTTCAGCTCCAAAATCTAATTACTTATTTAGTGCCTCATAAGACATACTGGTCCCATGTTAACAGTAAAGTCCGATAAACAGTTCTTAAATTATTGTGACAATGAGCCCAATTTGCACAAGTATGAGACCCTGTGAGCTTTGACCCTTCAAGTCTGCAACTTCAACTCGTTGCGGAGGCATAAAAAATTAATTTAAAAAGTTATTGTACATTTTTAAACATGCATTTCTAAACACCAAAGTCTAAATTCATATAACCAATATGTAAAAAACAAACCACTTACGATAGGTAGACAAACTACAAGAGGTTCTCTTCCATTCTGTAATCTGGTGATGACAAGTTGACTAGAGCTGGTTAGTGAATTGATTTCAGAATGCCTGGTGCATACCACGGATAGCTGGCATACCGTGTAGCCTATCAAAAAATCAAGAACAAATGCACGGGTCAAAATGTACCATTGTCACACTAGTACTACTGAAATATAACTAAATACTAATTTAGCATTTCATAAGTTGTATGAAGTTGAATATATCCATTATTTTGCCTGTTAATAAATATGAACATGTACGACAGTTTATACAATAGTTGGCATTTCTTAATTTCACAATGCAAGCTAGCTGAACCAGATAAGACAGGATAAACTGAATGATCTTTTACTTTTACTTTTTGTTAAGTTATAACTTTTTAAGAAAAAAAATTGTGTAATTTATGTTATTCAGTAAAGTGACCAAATTTTCATAAGTGTGTGTTTAGATCTATAAGACTTGCAGCATAATTACACAAAACAAACACAGCTGGTTAACAAGTGAGAAATTATCACACTTTTCACTGAATTAAACATACAGGTTACATAAACTGTAGTTTTACTTTAGAGAAGCAGATAGGTAGGGTAAGGACAAATTTCACTCACCATGAGGAAGTCCTTTTATCACATCATCGACAATGTCATTACCACCAAGTGTGAAAAGTCTCTTGGCATGTTGTAACCTCTGTTCTTCTTCATTGGGTGACTGGAGCAATGACATATTGCAGAGTGCAGTTGATAGGTCACTGCCATCCTTCTCACTGGCTTTCCTCAATTTTCTGTTAAATGAAAAAAATATATATTTATTCATCAATTCATTAATTTGTTATTATTTTCTTTAAAATTATATAATATGTGTTATTTAGCGCATAATATTCAAAAGAAGAATCTTCTATTGGCTTTACAAGTTTCTTCATCACAATAAACTCCAGAGAAAATAATTTCTTAATCATAACAAAAAGGATGTTTTTAAGTATTTGTAGGAAGGTGGTACATGTTATGGCATTAGTGATTGGTTAGTTTGTTCCTGAGCGAGGTTGTGATGATAAGCCGTATTGAACGGTGATTGGTTCTTGTACAATTATAAATTTGCCTGAAGATTGGGATTGTCTATTTGGAATATTATTCGACATCATGTGGCAAGTATGGTTGGGGATTTTAACTGTTTTTATGGCACAATGGTAATCTTACATATAAAGATTTATTTGTTCATTTACATGAATCTATCTCCATCTATTTGGGCTGTTTCACAATCAGGGTACATCAATTAGTCTCACAGGGGGTCAAAAATCAAGTTTCTTTTTTCCTTCAATTTGTTTTATTTTGTGTAGCAAATAGGTCATATATAAAAACTATAAAATTTTGAGGCATCAAGTCCCCCCAAATTTTTCAGCCTTCACGTTATCAGGAAAGGTGTTGTGGGTAAATAATGTACTGAATTATGAAGAGGGGGATCCAGCAGTCCTGGTTTAATATAGATGGACATAGTAAGTGTGCTTTTGGATGTCAAATACCCATACCCTGAAATAAGTTTTAGTTGGAATATATGATGTCAAAAACATGAGTCGGAAAGACTGTTTTTTCGGAGAGGACACTTTTTGACGGAATTCCAACTAGTGAATTTGTAACGTTTACGTACTGAAAACTTGAGGACTGTGGACAAAGTGAATGTTACAGGTTTGAAGAATATAGACGACTAGTTTTTTATGACAACAAAAAGCTGTCCTTGGGAATACCTAGGTATGCCATATTTATGTCAAACTCGAAGAGGACATTTTTGACAGAATTTCCTTCCAGATTTTGATGCAGCGTCATGATTTATTAACATGTCACCATCTCACACGGTTTGGAATTTGAATAAGCTAGACCCAGTTTTTACTTTACAGGTCTCCCTGATCCGTAATTGTCATTGGTGTCATTAATGGTAATGTTCATAAATTCATAAAGATCAGATGAGACTGTGAAATTGTTCAAAATTGACACAAACATACACAATTTGTCCCTAAGTTGTCCATTTCACAGTTTCTTTGCTGCTGTAGACAGACTGTGCAGTGGCCAATTGCTGGGTATGACAGTTTACAACAACAAATGAATTCATTTTTTTGTAGTGAAGTCATATAATGGTTTTTGGCAATATGTACCCTGATTGTGAAACAACCCATTTATAGAAATAAATAAAGTATATGATTGTATTTTGATTGTTATTAATAGTGTCAATTTGTCATGTAACGCTAGTGAAAAACGAATTTCCATTTTTTATGGACAATAAAATTCAATTCAATTCAATTCAATACATGAGAAATGTACATGTATGGTTTGACAGTCCATAGCAGACATTTGATTCAACCACAATAACTATACATTACTTTTCAAAATTTCATCTGATAGAGAGCTTCATAGTGATCAGAGAAAGTGACAACTTCACCTACATATTTAACTAGGAATTTTGCTAAATAAAAATAAACACAACAATTTGGGGCATTATTATAATGTTTGTGCATTTAGTGCATAATTTGCCTGCTGGTATTTGCAAAGACTCAATCATACATAATTGTTAGAAACTAGTGCCATAGTATTGGCACATATGCACAAATTATGCATAAGTGTAATAGCATGATATACAATCTGTAAAGACCAAAATTACTTGGAAGATGATTCGAAACAACCAACATGGTGTCCTTCGAGCCGTGGAAAAAAAAAAAAATTATTCCCCATTGCAATAGTTGATTACATTTCTGACTTTGTATTCCAGACTTTATACTTGTACAAGTATAGCACTAAACCTTTCATGTAAAGTCACAAGTTTTTATTTGAAATTTTCTTCATGAAATACAAGTTCCCTCAGTGAAAACTGAAAAAAATGTTGAGTAGTGATTTTCAAGTAGAAAGACACAAATTCTCTGCATCAATCTGTATGCAACTTCTAGTCATTTTGTGAAATTGCCAGAATATTTTGCACACTGCCCCCTCCCCCCATGACAAAAGGGCATAACTGACATTTTTTTTTTAAAAATGAGTTATATAATGTAGGGAACTCAGCACATCATCTTTGAAATTGCAGACAATATATTATTAGAAGTTCTGTTCTAATCACTTGTTAAAAGACATGATAGGGTTTAAGGCTTTGCACAGTAATTTTTTGCTCATATATCCATTATCACAAAATGCCATTTATGCCCTTTTGTCATGGGGGGAGGGGGGGGGGCAGAATAGACCATCCCTCCCAGATGAATAGGATGACATCATGGATCTACGCCAGAGATTTTGCAGTTACGTTTTCGACTCACCGTAGCTTCTTGTTTAGGCTCGCCAACTTCTGATGTCTGAGTGTGACTGACACTGCCTGTCCAAGGTACTCGCTGGCCTGGGATGGGTTACTATCCCCATGGCACAGGGCAAGCTGCTGGCAGACTTGACGATATAACGGACATGGCGCAATGTGTTTGACCAAATTATATGCCTGTTCGAGGTCTTCCTTGATACTGTCCAAACCTAAGTAGAATAAAGTCAGCATTTTGGTGAGCATGAAAACGTGAACAGTCAATAAACTTAATTAGTTTGTTATACATTTTAATAAACATTTCAATGAAGTACAAGTAAGGATGAGTTTCATAATTGCCAAATACTACTTAAACCTGCTAATGAAAATAGGATTCTAAGTTCGAATTATGCTGGAGAAGGCACATCAAATATCAGAACCTAACATTATAAACACATTCAAGCAATTAGTGATATTCTCTTTTCTTTTCTTTTTTGAAGTACTAAGTATATATGTTTAATTTGTTAGGTATTTGATGTAAACAAACAATCATAAATACCACAACCATTGAATTTCTGATTAATTAATGATTTATCTATTAGCTCACAAAAATTTACATGCCACTTAACAATCAAATGAAACTTACATAATCATGTTTTCTTTTAGTGATCTTATCCCGATTTTCAGGATTATGCAATGACATGAGAGGAAATTTATTAATTGTACATGAACCAGAAAGTGTGCTTGATGGAAAAATCACATTATTTTCTTTCCGATGAACAAATTATACAGACGATTTGGTCAATCTCACTGAGAGAAAATAATAAGGCTATATGAATCTGTCACAAACCTGTTGTCGCTCCAGTGGTTGACTGGTCAGATGCTTTTGGCAAAAACTTCTTTGATTCGCCTCCTGATGTCTTTGCCTTTCTTCCTTGCTTGTCTTTACCACACCCTCTTAGTGCTTCCACTTCATCTGCATCTGGGCTTGATTGCTTGGCCTTGGTCTTAGCACTCCTTTTCTTCACTGGTTTACCCCGTCTCCTGCCTTTGCTGGTGTCCTCCGAATCAGAACCCGCTCGCGGTATCTCAATGTCATCGTAGTTCTCCTGCGAATCGCTGCCATGACTGGAATGATCTGAACAGCCCATCAGACTGCTCTCAGATGTGATGTCTAGGACACCTTCTTCAGAGTACGGATCACTTGAGCTGGACGTTGAAGGACTTGTGTTGTACTCGATCTCCAACGATACATTGATATTTTTACCTGGACTTTCTGAAGCGAATATATTAGGTGGTGTACTATCAAAGCTGAAATCCAGAGGAGACGTTGGCGATGGGTATTTATCAGGTGGTGAAGAACACATAGGACTGTCCATTGATAAGGTCTCCTGAAAGCTATCATTGGGGGCATGACAACCCGCATCAGGATCTGAATCATGTCCATCTCTGGCATGTTCGATGTCGCAGGCATCTGTGTCCCCTTTGCGGACCTTTCTCCTCCTACCCTTTGGCTGGGTCTCGATTTGTGTGGCATCAGCACACATATCCTTAGGTTTTGTGGCACGCCCCCTTTTGGGCTTCACGTCAATTGCATCATTCTGTTCAGCAGAAGTTGTCGTTTTATCAGCAGTTTTTCTGCCACGTCCCCTTTTAGGTTTGACATCGACCTCTTCAGAGACAGACGCGTGACAGCCACTCTCCTGTTTACCGACCAAATCAACATTTTGTTCCACTAACTGAGTACTCTCTTCATCAACTAGCTCAGTAGCTGCTTCTTTTCCTTTATTTCTTTTGCCAACTCTTCGGGCTGCAGCTTTCGTTGCAGCTTTCACCTCGACATTCACATTACACTCAGCATCCTCTAGTTTGACAACTCTATCGATCAGGTACACATCATCCTTCATTACATTTACTGTATTGATTGCACGCTTCTGTTTGGATTCTCTTTTCGCTCCTTTCCCTCTTGAAGACTTTTTCCTTCCATCAGTCATTGGTTCCTCATCAAAGCTGAAGACACTATCAACATCACATTTTGCAGTAGCATCAGGTCCACTATCACACCCCTGCTGAAATGTCCTGGTTGGTTTCTTAGACACTTTGATTTCACCTTTCTTCGTCTTTACTTGTACACCACTTTTAGGTCTAGTTGAACTTTTCTTTGGCTTCACAGGGTGAGCTTCTGAGGCCGACACCATGCCTGTCTCGTCAAAGGCAACATCACTGAACAGACCAAACTCTTCC
>JZLH01S0622897.1:17156-22156 GCA_001188425.1 Eucidaris tribuloides | reverse complement strand
CAGGAGTCTGGACAGCTGGACGTTAGCCTCAATGGCCTGCATCATTGTGGAAGGGGAGGCATGGGCTAATTTCTGTAGCATAGCAAGTACCCAGATCTGTTCCACAGGCTGGAAAACAAAATACAACAAAATCAATCAACAGCGACAAGAGGATACCCTCATGTGATAAATATTTCCTTTGTATCCTTGTACCCTTAACCCTATAATTACGCCGCCGCGCGAAATTTTTTGACCGCACCGTTCTCTGGCTTTTTACTTTCTAGTCTGCCGCATTATTCAAGTCCATTTCGAAAATTCATGCGGACGTACCGTTTACGACGTGCACGACTTTTGTAGCATGTCATTTCCAACTCAAATTGCCTCAAAAACGTGATTTTGTGTACAAAATCAATGCAAAATAGCTGTTTTCAGCCAAAAATCATAAATGTATTGAGTTATTTTTACTTTTAATGGGCTGAAATGGATTAAGTTTATGCTGTTTATTGACGTCGCAAAAGTCGCTCCCCGACACAAGTTCATCGGAAAAATAATAAAAAAAACAGGTGGAAAAAACAAAGCAAATATATAGAAATCACAAAACAATAAAATACATCAGTAAATTAGTTCTGGTTCAGCAAATTTTTTTGTAGATAATTGTTAGAAATGTCAAAATGAATAGTTTCACCAAAAATTAGCATTCTACTAGCTATTGTAAGGGATATATAGGCGAAAACATAATTTCATACACTTATTTGCATAATTAATTACTTCAAAAAATATAAAAAATCAATTTTTTGAAAATTTTAATATACAGTCTTGTAGTTTACATCCGGCTCTATGGGCATGCAAATTTTTGCGGCAATCGCGCGATCTGTGGCCAAGATCTCGCATGGTCTGTATTGCCCAATAAAACACACTGATGATTTTATTTTTGCTTTGTTTTATTCTTTTTTGTTTTGCATTTTGTTTCTGCTTGCAGGTTACCATGGTAGATTTTGTAAACAGCAGGAGATTAGGCTGAAATTAAAAATCTGATCCAAAACGGGAGACGGGGCAAAAAACCTGGGAGTCTCCCGCCTAAATTCAGGAAAGTGGCATGTCTGTATCCTACACATTAGTCATTGGCAGATTTTTTTTCCACTTTAAACACACCTTACACGCAGCAGCCATGATATCGGCCGCCACCTGAAGACACTGGATCGTTGCCGCTGGGTCCTGGAATCTGTCCAGCTGGCAGGGGGTCGCTTGGAGGAGGCTGGCCCAGATCCCCAGGGCAGCCTCAAGCCCCTCCATTATGGTGATCTCCTGGGCCACTGTGCAGGTTGACATCACTTCCTCCTCGTCTTCCACGGAGGATTCCTGGATGGAGTCGGTGTTGAAGTCATCCGATGTTGACGGACGTGCACTGTGCGAGTTCTAGATATTCCAAGTAAGATTCAATAAAATAAACATTTACAGGATTCGTACACTTACACATGTTCAAAATATCCTGACTTTCCATGATTGTTTTCCGATCAGAAAACTGTAAATTTCCATGAACATTTTGGCATTTTAAAGCTTGTAAAAATACATCATCGCAATGCCAGCAAGCTTCCAATCAAGGGTCATGATTATTTTGAAAATATCTTAAATAAATGATTTGCCCTGACTTTCCAAAGGAAATTGATGAATCCCCTGACTATTCCTGACTTCTTGCTTTAGAAAAGGTATTTTCAAACTCCCTGACCTGTATGAACCCTGATTTATGAGTTTGGTGTTCTGTACTATAAACATGTTGCCATCAATTGCATGATTTATTTGAATCACAGGTCAATGGCTAATAATGCACTAAACAAATTCATTTTTCTGGCAAATGTTTCACTAAATATGCATCCCTAACTGGTAGGCTATATACTGTAAATATCGAATGAGCTGAGCAGAAGAGTTTGATTCTTGGTGACATGAATCTAGTTGACTGTGGTCCGTGGTGTTGATGTAACTCAGCATACCCTGGTGGTCATGATACTGCTCCAAAAGCAGTACATGTTCAAGTGTAGTTGGGTCATTCTTTGAGTCATATTCTGGAGTGTACTACCTCCATGTTTATACACAAAGAGTGCAGCAAAGAATAATGCAAATATGCCATTATTTACATATATTTATTTACAAATATCAGCCAATGGCAATAAAAGACCTATAATATTATGCATAAATCGTCGGCTCACTGCAAAAAGGGATTAACGTCTGTGTATTGTCTATGGACGATAACCCCTTTTTGCAGTGAGCCGACGAAATGTAAATGGTTGCTTAAACCTGTAAAAATGTGCTTTTAGGTATTCATACACATAGACAATAGCCATGTCCTTGGGTTCCTTTTTGTTTTTTGGTAAAAACATAAACATAAAACTTAACATCAACTTATGCAGACTCCAGTGAAAAACATTGCAAAATGTAGGGCTATATTTTTTTTAAAAGCTGGACATAAAATAGATTCTGGAGGCTAAAAGAGGAAAAAAGTAGAAAATGTGCAAGCTTTCAGAAGTAGTTCCTGCTGACACTCATTTTTGTTCCTGATCATATACTGAAATATTTCATAAATTTCATGACTAAACAACCACACAAAAAATCCACTTTGTGATACTGTATATCTACACAAATTGAATGAAACGAAATAAAATTGCAAAAATAAACCCTGCAAATAGCCCCTTTTGAAGAAAAATGGCTAAAACATCTGTATGTGAAAAAGATAGCATATACAGTACCATGGTATGTACTCAAACTGTTTTCAAACTTGTGGGATAAAACAGGACAAGAAAATAGGAAATACAGAAAAAGCATGACATTCAAGTAGGAAAAATTAGAACAGGATCAAATACTAAAGAAAAAGTATCACCACTTAGAAACCTCATCCACTTTACCTGGATACTGCTGTTAAGGTGACACAGATAGAGCCAGAACTTTCCCTGAGCGAGAAGGTCATGGGTGACTCCATTGTTTTCAGTAGAACAAAGTTCCTCCAACAGTTCAATAGCTTGGGTGCAGCATTCTTCAGTTGTGCTGTAAGAAGACAAGTTTTTTTCATCATCATGATATTAGTGCATTCTATCTGAGTGCATATCATTAGTGAGATTGGTCTCTATTAGATGGAATATTATTTATCCTGGGGCCTACCGCATACAATTTTCACCACATGAAAACTCTGGTTATTTAACCAGAGGGTTTTTTTTCTATGGTTAAAATCAATGTTGATAATTACCGCTAAGCAGTTTTTTTCATGTTTTACCAGAATTACTGCTGTGGCAAAGTATGCGTACAGTATATATGCACAAGCCCCCTTGTAACTGGCCAACAGTTCTAGCCTGCACAAAGATACATGTACGCATCATTCCATTGCGCGAAAGTAACGAGTATTCCTGGATGGTTGCCCCAAGGAAGGAACATCAAGCCAAAAACTAAAGACATTAGTTAAGCCTACTCTGATTCCCATGATACAGATGTCTCTGATAAAGTCTAAAAATGAAGCCTGAAAACTTTGCATTTAAAAAATTGAAATCATGCAGCAACCATTCCAGTTTCCCTCACTAGACCTGCTTTTTGTCAGCTGACAATAATTATGGCGCTGTTCTTATCTGTACATAATTTTACGATTAACAATATAAACTTGCTGAAGTTTTGTTTATAGGGTGTTTATTTGTCCATTAAACACTGTCGATATGTCAGAGAGCAAAGTTTGACATCTGTTTTAAATGGGGCTTCTACAAAGTTATATAATGTCTTTAAGCCAGGATAGCAATTTTACACTCTTGGGTGAGAGGGGTTAATGCAGATAAGTGCCTTCAAGGACAACAAAATTGCGCAGGACAGGCCTTAGAAACCAAAAAACTCGGTAGAGGAAATTGGCATCAGCCTACACACAAGCCATTGATGCCTACCTGATTTTAAAAGAGAAGGCAGATGAATGTACAGATGCTACAGCAGCTGAAGTAGAAAGAGAACATTTTCAACACAGAACTGCACTTAGAAGTAGGAAATCATATTTGGTAGCAAAGTAACCAATGTTTTAGTTCTGTTCAAGTGTCAAAATCTAAGCTTCAAAGTCTGAAGATTTCAAGATGAAAGTTAGCATCCCAAAAGTATCATGCAAAAATGGTAACTCAAAAATAGGCAAGCAATGTTGGATCTTATTTTGGTAACCTTGCAATCAATGTCACATATAATACTGTATTCCAGGAACTGACAGTTCACTTAAAATTGCAATAGTATTGAAATTGTACATTAAAATCAACTTTCACTGAAACAACATATTCCATTTTTATCAGATTCAGTTCACACAAAATTATTTGACTATTTTTCAGCCAAATTTTGATATCCTGAGAATACGAAGACTTGACAAATTAGGAGGATGATCTGAACAAAGCATTGTTTTTGTTGTAAGTTTTTGTTGTAAGTTTTCTTTTGAAAACATAGTGAAGTAACAATGAAATGAATGACAGAATGCATAGTTGTTTCCATTATGCTTCCATTAGTTCACTTACCATTCACTCTCCACACATCCAGAGTGTAATATCTGGGCTAGCTGTATGAGCACACTGGCTCTCTGAAGCTCACATCCGTCGCTGGAATACAGCTGGAGGAGATCACACATCACTGAATATTGCTCAGTTATGGTGTTGTGTCTGGTTTAGTGGAAAAAATAATAATGAAAATAACAATTACTACTAACAACTGATGTAAGTTCTGATTCATCCAGGTAAAATGTCAATAAATAATGTATATAAATCAAGGCAACTGGACTTACGTTTGAATTCTGACGAGAACGTTTCGCGTCCGATCCGGGACGCTTCATCAGCTCCTCTGAAGCGTCCTGGATCGGACGCGAAACATTCTCGTCAGAATTCAAACGTAAGTCCAGTTGCCTTGATTTATATACATTATTTAATTACTAACATTACAACAAACTGGCGTAGGTTTGATGATCTTAAACTACATGTTTTAGTGGCATCATTCAGAGAATATGGTGCTTAAAGGTAAATGACATGATT
>JZLH01S0622897.1:0-17131 GCA_001188425.1 Eucidaris tribuloides | reverse complement strand
GAGTTTGCTTATGTCCATGCTGATTTCTTGTTTTCCAGCTCTTTTGAGAACGAGCAACGGCGGCTTGCGTATGAAATCTTCTTCATCGTTTCTCTGTTCTTGCTCTGTCGGATCTGTTTCGTTTGGTTTTGACTTTGTTTTGTTGCTTGTTTTCTTTTTTCTGCCTGACGGGTCAGAGGCAGTGATTATATTTTCTGGTCATTAATCGTTGAGGACTGCTGCTTGTAGTTTTGTCAAGCGATAGATGGCACTGCTTTTCTTTGTCCCTCTTCTGAAGATGGATTCACAGAGTTGTTGCAACAATTTGCCATATCTGAAAATTTAAAAAAAAATGCAAGATAAAGTTCATTTACTGAGATCCTAACAGGTAATATATCACGGCCCATTTCTTCACTATGTATGCGAGTACATTTTCACATATACACCAAAACTGTGGGAATGATTTCCTATATTCTCAAACTGAATGTATTGAATAAATAAACTGAATAAATAATGAATAAATAAATGAAAAATAATAAATAAATAAATAAATAAATAAATGAATAAATTAAATAAATAGAATAATAAATAAATAAATAAATAATACATAAAAAATCATCAATCAGATCAACTCATCAATCAATCAATAAAATCAATAAAGAAAATCATAAATGAATACATGAATATATAATATAAGTCAATTAATTAGATACTGTACATGCTAGGCCTGGGTCGAATGTCGATTTGATAATTCATTAGTTGATGGCAAAGGTAATCGAATTTTCGATTAATCGGAGATAAACTACGCGAAAACAAGCATTGGAGACGTAAGAACTAAACATGCTAAATGACGATGTATAGTAGCGAGATGAAAAGTTGGTGAATGAAACAACACAGAAACCCCAAAAGTAATGGTGATGGTTTTTCCCCCATAGGAAAACTTGAATATGGAATTACTTGTTTGTACAACATTGAAATAAGCTAATATGCGAGAATGTTTTTGTTTCTGCATAAAGAATCACTACTACCATGCCTACTTTCGCTGCGATCGGGCTGAGGATATAAATACGTCAAACTTCCCTTCAATACTGAAAGGAGTTTGACTTGCGCACGCGAAGGAAAATTGTGGTTTGTTTTTTTTATTGGCGAATCATGGCCTGCCAATGAAATGCAGCCATCGCGGCGCACGCACGGAGAGTCGTGCGCTGTTTCCTCATGTGAACCGAAACGAACGGTTCCGGTGGGTAATTACAAAATCGGCCAGCGCCATGATCAATACGACGTGTGCGATAAACTTCAAATAACGCGAGGAAGAATCAAGGTTTTCTAATGCATGACAACAATTTTCATAAAAAGTAACAACAGCAAAGAGAAGAATAAGTTTAATTTACGGTATTTGCCATTTTCTGTCTTTTTCAAACTCAAATTTTGAAGTCTTGTTTTATGTATCGCCAAAAAAAAAGTATTTTCCACCGCAATGTCGCGCGTGATGGTACTAGTAATGGACTCGGATGGACTGTATCTTGCGTGATCGCCAAATTTGAAATCACTGTTCACTGAGTCGTTGTTTTTGGTTGTGAAAATGATATATTGCGGTTCGAACGCTTGCTTTTAAAATGTTTCCCTTGCGCATTGAACTATTTGATATGCTATAATTAGCTTTATTTTTATTTTAAGATAACTAAGTTACTTGTATTCTTGAATTTTTCAAATAAGGCATTTTAAATATTTCGTCAGCCCGACGATTAATCGCATTATATTTGACAGTTCGATTCGAATATCAATCGAGCAAAAAGCTAGTCGATTAATCTCGATTAATCGATTTTTTTGTTCCCAGGCTTAGTACATTGCCCATAATTTCGCAATTAGATTATGATTTTTTGGTATTTTGCTTCATAGATGGCGGGAATTTGTCGAAGGCTAATTTCTGCATTCTATTGCGTTTTCAATCACTTTTGTACGGGCAGCTGTGAACAGTTTTGTGGATTGTTGTTTTAGTCATTGACATTCACAAAAGAATTAAAACACATGAAATGTTCCAAGTGTACATGTAATTGCATTAATTAAAATAGAATAACCAACACACAAAAGAAGTAGAATACCTTCTTGAGTAGTTGAAAATTCCTTGCCAGGTGATGCCTTCAGTCATATGTAGCCATCTTGCTTCTCTCACGCAACCTTGCTTTGACAATTTGAGTATATGCTACACGAGACCAGGGAAGTGCTGAGATACAGCAAGAGACAACAACACCAATCCTACTCATGACTGCCGTTTCCTGCAGATTTTTCAGAGCCAAAATAAAAACACAGATTGCAGAGATTTTCAGGGTTCCAGATTCAAGAAAACAAAATTCTTTGATTTTTCCCTTGATTTTATCACCTCGATGAAGTCTCAAATTCATGATAATTATTTCAACTCATTTCAGTTTCACAGCTTTTCTATGTTGTTGCAGTGGAACTGGATGTTCTTTTGATATGCCAACAAAACTATAACAGAGTCTGGGACTGAATTACTTTCAATTTTTGGCCCAATCATAATTCCCTGACTTTTCCCTGACTTTGAAGGCATTTTTATCAAATTCCCTGGACTTTTCCCTGCTACTGGAAAAAAAAGTAAATGATTTCCCTGATTTCCTGATTGGGCTCAGCGACCCTGTTTTTTACAATAAAGAGCACAGATTTCAATGTAGGAGTAGTATTCTTAAAGTGGGAATTCGCGGGCTGATAAAACAAGTTGTTATTGAATATGAGACAATATCTCACATTCTGTGAGGTTTGAGAAAACTGGGCAAATAATGAAATATATTAGGTGAATTTTGGAAATTACCAAAAAAATTTATTACAAAATTTGCAATATTGTGACATTACTATGAAGTATCCTCCAAATGTTTGCCCACAAAATATTCACTAACATTGTCATTTTTTAGGTTTGTGCGACTGAACTACTTACTGCTGACACAGAACACAGCAAAAGTGTTAGTCATGAACATGACGTACAGACTATGAAAAAAAAAAAAATTACAGAAAAAAAAATCTTGTAATCACTTAAATAGGATATTTTTTGTAACCAAGATGTGTTGACAACACTTAAAATTTTTATTCAACTGAAATCCATCCAGTTAGTTCCAAATAGGATACAAAAAATCTGAAATGGTGCAGAAATATAACTGAATATACTCTCACCTGAATCTTCTGTGGACACACCTGCAGGCTTTTTTCACTCTCTGATTGCGTTCTGATCGCCAACTCGGATTTACCATTCTGGCATCCCATTCTCAGGCCTCAAATGGCCTTCGGAGGTCAAGGTCGCTGGGTGATAAAGGTCATCGCCATAGCTATCGGCAGTGATGTGGTTATGGGTACTTCCCTGAGATTCGGGTGTAGCGACAGTAGACGGAATGGAGCTTTTGGCGGAGGCTGATCGGTAGGTAGGATTTGACAGCTGCGGTGATCATCAAGACGAACATCTCAAGTAGCGCGGTGAATGTCCTTTTTCAAACTGCTTTGATCTGCTGGAGACATGGGAAACAGTAACAAATATTTCTAGTACCGAGGGCTCTCAGCGTCGACAATTGACTACAGCAAAACCCAATTGCTGACTCTTCCTAAACAGCTACACAGTATAGACTGAGATTTCAAATTAAGATTTGTTCAAATTCTTATTGTTATACAAATAACACAATATGTTGTGTTATAATTTGCATTGTTTTGTTAAGGGCAGTGTATAGTTTGGTAAAGTATGAGTGAAATTGAATAGTTTCTCCCTATTGTGTGTTAGGAAAGCACTATTTATTATTCTGAAACACTTCTTTTTTTTTTTTTGAAATGCTAAAAATTAGAAAAGTTTTGGTAAGGGGGCACTTTTGCAATAGGAAAT
The DNA here is from genome assembly GCA_001188425.1 of Eucidaris tribuloides. Lineage (NCBI taxonomy): Eukaryota > Metazoa > Echinodermata > Echinoidea > Cidaroida > Cidaridae > Eucidaris > Eucidaris tribuloides. The sequence goes on along the minus strand of JZLH01S0622897.1, from coordinate 13,275 downwards.
GTTAGATATATATGATTTATATAAAAATCTGTACGAAAAGTTTGCATGTTGTTTTCTCAGATGTCTTGCATGATAATAAAAACTTTTGTGAAGATTGATGAAAATTTGATCTCAATATGACCAAAAGTCATACAGAGACTTTTAATTAATAATAATAATGATATACCATAGCTATTCTGCTGATACAATTTCAATCACTAGGATGTATCAATGCGCTTTTACAAGACGCAGTGTAAATACAAATAAGAGTTTTTTTAACTAAGGGACTTTAAAAAAAATATTAAAATAGTTTTTATAACTACAAAATCTTAATTCTGGATTTAACTACTAATAAATTAAACTAATGCATATGACAATTACTAAAGTAACAATTACACTGTAAATACAATATTAATATTAATAAATGTTGCTTCCTTTTCTACTGAAGAATATCAATTAAACTACCACAAAATGTCATACCTGGCCTGCATAAAGAATAATACCCAACATTTTGACAAAGGTGATATCATGAAGTCAGCATTCTTTCTTTTAGAGTTCACTGATTGTGTTAGAGAGCTAGTTCAGTCTGTGGTGATAACTGTCTCTCAGCTTGCGCAGTTAACCATCAAGCAGGAGTCTGGCAGCTGGACGTTAGCTCATGGCCATGCATCATTGGTGGAAGGGAACGCATGGGCTAATTTTCTGTTGCATAGCAAGTACCCAGATTGTTCCACAGGCTGGAAAACAAAATTACAACAAAATCAATCAACAGCGACAGAGGATACCTCATGTGATAAATATTTCCTTTGTTATCCTTGTACCCTTAACCCGTATAATTACGCCGCCGCTTACGCGGAAATTTTTTTTGGACCGCCCGTTCTCTGGCTTTTTACTTTCTAGTATCGCGATTATTCAAGTCCATTTCGAAAAATGCGGACGTAGCGGTTTACGCGCTGCACGACGCTTTTGTGAACGATGTCATTTCAACTCCAAATTGCCTCAAAAACGTGATTTTGTGTACAAAATCAATTGCAAATAGCTGTTTTCAGCCCAAAAATCATAAATGTATGAGTTATTTTTACTTTTAATGGGCTGAAATGGATTAAGTTTATGCTGTCTTATTGAGTCGCAAAAGTGCCCCCGACACAAGTTATCGAAAAATAATAAAAAAAAACAGGTTCGAAACAAACAAAGACAAATATATTAGAATATCACAAAACAATAAATAATCAGAAATTAGTTCTGGTTCAGCAAACTTATTTTTGTAGAGTTAATTTTAGAAATGCTTCAAATGAATAGTTTCACCAAAAAATTAGACATCTACTAGCTATTGTAAGGCGATATATAGGCGAACAACATAATTTCATACATTATTTGTCATAATTAATTACTTTCAAAAAATTATAAAAAATCAATTTTTTTGAAAATATTTTAATATACATGTCTTGTAGTTTACATCCGGCTTATGGGCATTCGCAAATTTTTGCCGGCAATCGCGCGATCTGTGGCCAAGATTCTCGCATGGTCTGTATTGCCCAATAAAACACACTGTATGATTTTATTTTTGCTTTTGTTTTATTCTTTTTGTTTTTGATTTTGTTTCTGCTTTGCAGGTTACCATGTGTAGATTTTGTAAACAGCAGGGAGTTAGGCTGAAATTTAAAAATCTGTCCAAAACGGGAGTACGGTCCGGCAAAAAACCTGGGAGTCTCCGCCTAAATTCAGGAAAGTGGCATGCTGTATGCCTACACATTAAGTCATGGCCAGATTTTTTTAATCCACTTAAACGCACCTTACACGCGCAGACATGATATCGGCCGCACCTGCAAGACACTGGATCGTTGCGCTGGGGTCCTGGAAATCTGTCCAGCTGGCAGTGTCGCGGGTCGCTTGGAGGAGGCTGGGCCGCAGATCCCCAGGGGCAGCCTCAAGCCGCCTCCATTATGGTTGATCTCCCTGGGCCACTGTTGCAGCGTTGACATCACTTCCTCTCGTCTTCCACGGAAGGATTCCTGGATGGAGTCGGGTTGAAAAGTCATCCAGATGTTGACGGGACGTGCACTGTGCGAGTTTAATATTTCAAGTAAGATTCAATAAAAATAACATTTACAGGATTCGCCTACACTACACATGTTTTCAAAATATCCTGACTTTCCATGATTGTTTTCCGATCAGAAAACTGTAATATTTCCATGACATTTTTGCATTTTTAAAGCTTTGTTAAAATTAATCATCGCAATTTCCAGCAAGCTTCCAATCAAGGGGTCATGATTATTTTGCAAAAATATCTTAAATAAAATGAATTTGCCCTGACTTTCCAAGAGGAACATTGATGAATCCGCCTGACTATTCCTGTAACTTTCTTGGCTTTTAGAAAGGTATTTCAAACTCCCTGACCTGTCTATGAGAACCCTAGATTTATGAGTTTGGATGTTCTGCTACTAGTAAACATGTTGCCATTCAATTGCAGTTGATTTATTTGAATCACAGAGCTCAATGGCTAATAATGCCACTCAAACAAATTCATTTTTCTGGCCAAAGTTTTCGACTAAATATGCATTCCCTAACTCGGTAGGCTATATACTGTAAATATGCGATGAGCTGAGCGAAAGAGTTTTGTTCTGGTGACATGAATCTAGTTGCACTGTTGGTCCGTGGTGTTGATGTAATCATGCATACCCATGTGTGTCATTGATACTGCCTCCAAAGAGCTAGTAATTGTTCAGTGTAAGTTGGGTCATTCTTTGAGTCATATTTCTGGAGTTTACTACTCCATGTTCTATACACAAAGAGTCTGCAGCAAAGAATAATGCAAATATGCATTATTTAAATATATTTATTTAACAAATATCAGCCAATGGCAATAAAAGACCTATAACTATTATGCATGAAATATCGTCGGCCTCACTGCCGAAAAAGGGTTAAGGCGTCTGTGTATTGTCTATGACGATAACCTCCGCTTTTTGCACCGTGAGCCGCACGAATTGTAAATGGTTGCTTTTAAACCTGTTTAAAAATGTGCTTTTATGGTATTCATACAACATAGACAATAGCCATGTCTTGGTTCCTTTTTGTTTTTGGCTAAAAACATAAACATAAAACTTAACAATTTCAACATTATGCAGACTCAGTTGAAAAAATTGCCAAAAATGTAGGGCTATATTTTTTTTAAAAGCTGGAATAAAAATAGGAGCGTTATCTGGGAGGCTAAAAGTAGGAAAAAGTAAGAAAAATGCTGAAAGCTTTTCAGAATTAGTTCCCTGGCTGACATCATTTTGTTATTCCTGATCATATACTGAAATATTATCATTAAAATTTTCATGACTTAAACACCACACAAAAAATCCACTTGTGTATACTGTATAATTACACAAATTGAATGAAAACGAAATAAACATTGCAAAATAAACCCATGCGAATAGCCCCTTTTGAAGAAAAATGGCTAAAACATCTGCATGTGAAAAAGATAGCATATACAAGTACCATGAGGTTTATTGTACTCAAACTTTTTCAACTTGTGGGATAAAACAGGACAAGAAAATAGGAAATAAGAAAAAGCATGACATTTCAAGTAGGGAAAAATTCATAGAACAGGATCAAATAATAAAGGCAAAAAAGCTATCACCACTTAGAACCTCATCCACTTTACCGGATAACTGCTTGTTAAGGTGACACAGATAGAGCCAGAACTTTCCCTGAGCGAGAAGGTCATGGGTGACTCCATTCGTTTCTCAGTAAAACAAGTTCCTCCAACAGTTCAATAGCTGGGTGCAGCATTCTTCACGTTGTGCTGTAAGAAGACAATTTTTTTCATCATCCATGATATTAGTGCATTTCTATCTGAGTGCATATCATTAACTGAGTATTGGTCTCTATTAGATGGAATATTATTTATCCTGGGCTACCGCATACAATTTTCACCAATGAAAACTCTGGTTATTTTAACCAGAGGGTTTTTTTTTCTTATCGGTAAAATTCAATGTTATAATTACCGCTAAGCGTTTTTTCATGGTTTTACCAGGAATTATGCTGTGGCAAAGTATGGCGTACAGTATATATGCAACAAGCCCCCTTCGTAACTGGCAAACAGTTCTGGCCTGCACAAAGACTACATGTACGCATCATTCAATTGCGAAGGTAACGAGTATTCCTGGATGGTTGCCCAAGGAGGAAATCAAGGCCTAAAAACTAAAGACATTGTTAGCTACCTGATTCCCCATGATACAGATGTCTTGATAAAGTTAAAATGAAGCCTGAAAACTTGCATTTAAAAAATTGAAATCATGCAGAACCATTCCAGTTTCCCTCAGTAGACTGCCTTTTTTGTCAGCTGACAATAATATGGCGCTGATTTCTTTATCTGTACATATTTTACGATTAACAATATAAACTTGTCTTGAAGTTTTGTTTATAGGGTGTTTATTTGTCATTAACACTGTCGATATGTCAGAGAGCAAAGTTTGACAATTGTTTTAAATGGGGCTTCTACAAATGTTATATAATGTCTTTAAGGCCAGGATAGCAATTTTACACTCCTTGGGTGGAGAGGGGTAATGCCAGATAAAGTGCCTTCCAAGGACAACAAATTTGGCAGGACAGGCTTAGAAACCAAAAAACTGGTAGAGAAATTGCATCAGCCATACACACAAGCATGATGCCTCCTGATTTTAAAAAGAGGGCCAGATGAATGTACAGATTGCTACAGCACAGCCTGAAGTAGAAAAGAGAACCATTTTCACACAGAACTGCACATTAAAGTAGGAAATCATATTTTGTAGCAAAGTAACCAATGTTTTAGTTTCTGTTACAAGTGTCAAAAATCTAGCTTTCAAAGTCTTGAAGATTTTCAAAGATGAAAGTAGCATCCAAAAGTATCATGCCAAAAATGGTCTAACTCACAAAATAGAGCAAGCAATGTTGGATCTTATTTTGGTAATTGCAATCAATGTCACATTATAATACTGTATTCCAGGAAGACAGTTCACTTAATATGCAATAGTATTGAAAATTGTACAATTAAAATCAAACTTTCACTGAAACAACAATATTCAATTTTATCAGATCAGTTCAACACAAAATTATTGACTATTTTCAGCCAAATTTGTGATTATCTGAGAATACGAAAGAATTGACAAATTAGAGAGGATGATCTGAACAAAGCATTGTGTTTTTTGTTGCGTAAGTTTTGTTTGTAAGTTTTCTTTGAAAACCATAGTGAAGTAACAATGAAATCGATATGACAGAATGCATAGTTGTTTCCATTATGCTTCCATTAAGAATTCACTTACCATTCACTCTCCACACATCAGAGTGTAATATCTGGGCTAGCCTGTATGAGCACACTGGCTCTCTGAGCTCACATCCGTCGCTGAGAATACAGCTGGATGAGAGTCACACATCATCTGAATATTGCCTCAGTTATAGGTCGTTGTATGTTGTTTAGTGGAAAAAATAATATGAAAAAACAATTACTACTAATCAACTGACTGTAAGTTCTGATTACATCCAGTAAAAATGTCAATAAATAATGATATAAATCAAGGCAACTGGACTTACGTTTGAATTCTGACGAGAACGATTTCAGCGTCCGATCCGGGACGCTTCAATCAGGCTCCTCTGAAGCGTCCTGGTCGGCACGCGAAACATTCTCGGTCGAATTCAAGACGTAAGTCCAGTTGCTTGATTATATTACATTGATTAATTACTAACATTACAAACAACTGGACGTAGGTTTGATGATTCTTAAATACATGTTTTAAGTGGCATCATTCAGAGAATATGGCTGACTTAAAGGTAAATGACATGATTTGGGGGTAGTCCTCAACTTATGGAGCTGATACTACTCTAGATCAAGTAAAACTATAGCAAGGCTTACTCCTGTGAAGAATCTTGACAGTCAAACGTTCAACTCATTCTAAAACAAAACATTGTCAATATCACTAGTAGCATTGGAAACCTGCTGTGTGCTCGTCATATGCGGCTTATTTTTATCCTCTACCGGCAAAGAAATAAGATACTCCTAGTTTATGCTTGATTCTCCTACAGTAAACAATATTACAGACAAAATCCTCCCACGTAGGGAGATCCACATTTGCTAGTGAAACAGATGGTATATATTTTCAACTCATTGGTTCTTGAGGCATTTTCAAGAGTTCCCAATGATGTCACTAACCTTTAAAGTTGAACCATGTTCTTCACATTACCAACTGAGAGAGGGGTGAAGCCACAAAACACTGCACTACATGTAGCTTTTCAACAACTTACCACCTGAGAGAGGATGAAGCCAGGCTTGCCAGTTTTTCTGATCCTCAACCCACCAAATTACCCACCAAAATGGGTGTAAAACCACTAAATTTACATTTGATGCATTTTGGGGGTAGCATACCTTAGATATGGTTAGAAATGATGTTGCAGTCATATTAATAAATTAATGTCTGCAATTTGCCTTTCATGAGAATCATATTCTACCCAACTTGATGACAAAAATGATGTGAATTTAATATGGAAAACTATTAAAGAATAAGAAAAACGATTACCCTGGTAGTATTGCTGAAAATGGAAATAACATTTCTGATCCATCGCACGTTGCAAATTTGTTTTATCGATACTTTATGAATATTGGTCCTCAGTTAGCAGCAACTATATTTTCACAGACGACTGTCATTTTCATGATTTCCTACCTGAAAATACCAATACTTCTCTGTTTTTTCATCCAACAAGTGAAGATGAAATACTCAAAATTGTTCAATCCCTCAAGCCGAGTAAATCCCGTGGATACGATGAAATAAGTGTGTTTTCCCCAAAGAAAATAATTTTATTTTTATATTGTTTCCCCTTTAATATATATTTTCAATAAATCTCTTATATTTGGAGTTTTCCCCAATGCCCTGAAAATGGCTAAAGTAATTCCAATATTTAAAAAGGGTAACCCATCACAATTGAAGAATTATCGTCCCATATCCTTACTACCCGCTATCTCGAAAATTCTTGAAAAAAAAAATTGCATATTGAACGATTTATTACACCTTTGAAACCTCTGCCGCAGCCAAAAAATTGTGCACATGAAGTGTGCGTGCTCCTACTTTTGGACCTTGTGCCGTGGCTTGAAGGAGTTTTTGTCACGGATTGGTTATTTTTACTAAAATAATATTTTTTTTTTCTAGATATAGCCAATTGTAAAATACACAAAAAAAAATAAATGCCCAAAAACCCATTAAATGAAGTGAAAAAATGCCGAATTTAGGTTTTTGGTGGGTAAACCGCCAAACTGGCCAACCTTGGGTGAAGCACAAATCCACCACACTTAGCTTTTCAAAACTCACTTTATTATAATCATCCAACATATGAATTCATGCAGCATTTATATTTTTAAACTTTAGATAAAGCTTGTTGCTGTTTATTACTGGTTTGCAAGGTACAGAACAAATATTAAGCCAAGGCCAGGAATGCCCTTCTTACCGTTGTGTTTGTAAATTATGAGCTCAGCATCTAATGCAGCTGAACGAACTGACAGTTGCCTCATCATTTCAGATCCTCTTCATTCCTATGCATTCATCAAGTAATGTTCTGGTAATCAGAACAATAAAAAAAAGATTCAATTGACAACCTCATTTCCATTCTAGCTTGTAAAGAAATTTCATATATCACACAGCGAAATAGACATACAATTCCAACACAAGGTAGTTTTCGTTATACACATTATTGGTTCTTTAATGGTATTTCCTTCTACGTGTAACATGATGTACATGTAATTACACATTGTTACGTTTAGGCAGGAAAAGAAATCTCTAGCCGCTCCTTTAAATCATACATTTACTGGCCTGTGCCAGTACATTCAATGTAATGGTAATTAGACATTGAGCGAAATTCTAGCCATATTTACCAGAGTAATTGTCTAGTTGTAGCCTTGAAAAACACTCTTTATGTTTATACTTTCAGTCTTTCACATTCATGTACAAAACATTATCTAATCAAGGGTATCAAGGATAGCTTCTATATTAAACGATGCTTTATCATACCTTTCTTGCTTGACGTAGTTTTCCAAGTTCATTTTAATTTTGATTTCACTAATATTGAGTAAAAGGTTTTGACAATTAAGCTTAACCTTGTAGAAGCATTGGTGTGATTCGAGTGTGCTTTGACATTTCTGTATGTAGTTGCTTGATTAGTGGAAGTAGAAACCAGATGCATTTTTTATGGATACACACTGCTGATAGATATCTGTCCTTGAAGTAAAAACCTTTCATATTTCATCTAAAAAAATATCTGTTCTAATTTTAATGGATGTATTGATTTATGAATGCAGCTTAATTGAAAATAAGTATTTTTGGAATAGTACAAAAAAGTTGCTTATAAAGCTTCAAAGGTAAATCATGACACACACACTTACTGAGTTACTATGCAAGTGTCGTTTAACTTAATGTTCGCATAAGCCAGTCACTTGCCAATAGTCCAATTTGAGTGTCATTCACAATCATGAAATAATTCTATGCCTTATTACCTTTTCTTACAAAGGAAGCTCAATAATAATGATATCTCTGTACTAAGTTCTCAGATTAGGAAACGTCATGAATTTGGAATATGTTGATAAATTGCGTCTATTCCAAACATCATCCTTTATTTTCTACAACTGCATGGCCTTAAAAGAAAATGGGAACCGCATACTTTCACATTCATGAGGACTACAATCATTATTATCAGCAAAAGGTAAATCTTTTATGGGAATGTCCCCCCATAGAAATAAAAATAAGTAATTCCCAGACTGCACAGGCTTGATTAGTAGTTTTGTTTTATAGTCCTTCAAAAGACATAAGGTTCAAAGTCATTTTATTTGACTACGTGCCTCCATTGCAGGACAGACTGCTTAGGCTGAATCTATGCGACTTATGTGCTACATATCGGGCAATTCAACAGTGTTGGTGGACAAACCAGCACTACATAAATTAGGCTTTATCTCAACTCATGTTACATTTTTATTGGTTTGATTGGCTAGTGATTCATGAAGAAACAATGAGGTCATTCATTTTCTACCCAAAACTTTTGCTTCGTAACGCTGCCTTCATAGGAGAATCGGCAAACCTTACACATATGCAACATGTGGGACTAGGCTCCACCTTTACTGTGAATGAATCCAAGTTAGTTTTATGAAAAATTATAATTTTTTATCTCCAGTTTTTCATGAAAAGTTTAATCATATAATACTGCAATCATAAATTGTATTGCTTTCCAATAAAAATATATTTACGTTAGATTAACCCTGCTCTTCAGACCAAAATGCTGAAACGTGAGTAACCATAACGTGAGTAAACCGATGTTTCTTGTGAATTTATTCAAAAATAGCGGGTAACCCACTACTTTGCATATAGTCGTTTGTGACTCTCTATCAGAAATGCCTTTGTATTAAGGGTATAACTTTTTTGAATGATGAGCTCCACATGAGGAAAGTGTTCAATTAAGTCCTCTTTACATTTTATGCATGTCCAATTCTGTTAACGTGAGTCAACCGCCGACATTTCAATGGATTTTTCATACAGGTTCATTTAATCTGTTCAAATTTTTATTTTGTACAATGATTAGGAAGCAACATGGTTGGCTTTGTGATGGCATAAATTACTTAAGGCTATACTACCATTATGATAATGCAGAGATCAACAGTGAATTCAAAATTGCCTTCAAATGTGTAACGTGAGTAACCGCTGTGGAATTGCCCATATATAGCATTACCACTCTAAAATAGAATTAATCAAACAACTGGGCAATATTAGGAAATTTAGTTTTCTTCAATCTTAGCAGTCATTCCCCAATTTCTTGCTGACACCAGGGATTGGGTCTCCAAAAAGGTGAGCAGTTCAGTTTTTTTGTCTGGCCCCCGTACAGAGTGATTCACAATCCTGTCTTGAGATTGCATCTATCGCTACTTTCAAGTGCACTCTCTTTGATTTGACCAAAGTTCTGCCTCGGCTAGCTGAACTCAGTTCCAAGACCTTGGGAACGATTAAAATACTCTGGGCAACTGTGATCATGCTCTCGGCTAGCTGCCCTGCCTGCGTTGACAGTCGACAAGGAGTTCATACTTTGTGCAAGCTGGATACTGTTAGTAAATCATACAGTACACAATTTTACTGGAATACATCAAAATCTGCCAGATTTTACAATTTTGCGTATTACTTTTTTTTAATTTTTATAAAAAATTAAAGATAAAATTAATAGTACCCAGTTATACATGTTAGCTGAAGGAATATTGTGAAGTGTTTGTCTGCTATCTCTGCTCTTGAACAACTAATTCACATTAAGTTTAGTACAAATCATAAACAAATCGACTTATTAAACCCAATATTCAGTTAACATCAACTGGATAACATAAAGTTTCCTTATTTCACATGTGCTTTTTAAATTTGCCCTTCATTCACATTTGAAAAAGATTTATAGAAAAACATATTTTAAGATAAATTTAAGAGTCCATTATTAAACCATACACGAATCAGACTTATTAAAGCCCAAGTTTAGTTTGGGGATTTTTTTTTATTTGAAAGCTTTATGCCCAATAGGTCATATCACACAATAACAGATTCTGAATTTCTTCTGTTTTTTTTTTTAATTAATTAACTCTTAACGTGCCACGGAAATTACAGTTCTATGGGCATTGTGTGCATTGATGTGGTGCAGATTTGCGGACTTCGGCACGTAAGAGTTAATGAAAATCTGGGGGGGCCCCCCCCCCCCCCCAAGAGATTTTTCATTAATTAATTTTAACAAAATAAAAACCGAAAGAAATTTCTAGAATCTGTGTATTGGTGTTGATATGACCTTTCGGGCATAAAGCTTTCAAATAAAAAAAATAAAATCCCCAAAATGAATCTCCTTATGGACAATAAATATGAATATGAAATATGAAACTAAACTTGGGCTTTAAACCAATTTCAGATATGTCGATTCTGAGATACACATTTTTATTTGATTCCACAAGGTCCTTTGACAATAACCTCTTCACTTTTTTTGAAGCGTCTAATCCATTCTCAGCCATTAGACACCCATACTGAAGCTGTTCACAGGCCAGTCTGAGGAGTGCTTGAGCTGCATCATACCCGAGGTCTTGCTTGTAACATATTAGTCCAGGTTGATGCATTGTTTCCTGTCAAAGAAAACATATTACAGTAAATAAGGGGCAGGGGAAACAGTGGCATTTAGACGCAAACATGAATTTTCCCGTGATAACATCATCTATCATGAATCTTGCATTATACTTACAAATTGAGTCACATAGAACAGTATAATGTGATAACATTTACTTTTGGTTCGACAAAGACTAAAACTATATTACCATACAACGTGCATTATTCAAATCAAAATAAAATACATTGTAAGATGCATCAATTAAAATCAATCGACCTCGTACGACACACAAAAAAAAATCAGGATTACTATGAATTTTTAAGTCATGCTGTGTAGAAGTCAGTGCTGCCAAAATTTTTCCACAGTACAAGCACGTTACATACTAATTTGCTACCTAGTACAAAATCATCAAAAATTCTATTTTCTAAGGCACTATACGAATCCACAGGTTAAATGTACAATTTTCTACCGGATACTTTGATGTTTTGCAGTTTACATTTGAATCTGCCAATCTTTATCACCTTTTGCTAGATAAAACAGGACGATTTGTTTTTTGTAAACATGCAAGATTAGAATAGATTTTTGGTACATTAATGAGCCCTATTTAAATCTTAAATACGGCGTGCGCAAATATTGGACACAAATCAGAAATGAACAAACATCAAGTGTGAGCTAAACTGCACTAAACCCATCACTGGAAATAACTACCACAGTCTAAACTTGAATTTAGTTGGAACTAATTACACACTAACAACAGCCATCTGTCGTTCGTTGATTGATATGACTCCACCTTCCCCTTCAGACGCTCTCCATGACTTGTTGAGTTCTCTTAGATAATGGTCAGGGCTCGTACCCGCATTCCTCTCTCAGGACTTTGGATCACATCAGATTTCACCCACATTCAGCTCTTGTATGGTAATGCCAGCCAGGAAGTTTCAGCGTGAGAAAGTTGACCGATGAACAAGTTTTGCGTATGAAGTGCGTCACTGCTGGATGCCCCTGTACATGTCATTTTGTGTTTGGAAATTCTTTGTAAACTTTCTGTTATAAGGAACTTGGCCCTGCGTTTCCACGTGTGAACCAACAGGGTTGAGTATATTATCGGGTAAATGTCCTGCCGTATGAATTTGGAAAGTTTCACGCTTGACTTTGTCAGGAGAGAGACTCGAGTTGTTTCTTGAGCAACTCTGCGCTTCGACAAGTGGCCTGGAATAATGATGCGCATCTAAAAGTTTCAGTTTTCAGTGATTTTTGCAATAGTGTCACTGCGCTGGTGCAGTTCTTTACACATTCGCCAAAAGATTTTTCACACGAGTTTTTCAGCTTTTTGTTGTGTCTGTTTGCTTTGGATTTACTCGCAAAGTTTTGACTTTTGCCGGTGGCTCAGATGTTAATACGATGCCGAGAAAAGGACATTGACAACTTTATCAAATCACATCACTGCGGATAGGAGTTTTTTGGGGCCGTGAGCTAACAGCACATTTATTGCAATCATTGAGTAGTCTTTTAAGTTACAACCACTGCCAAAACACTTGGATTGCCTGCGTTCGTCTAACAGGCAGTTTTTTGGCAAGTTGCAAGCACACTTCCAGCACAGGACAAAACACTTTAGGCAGTTTTGACGGATTCTTCCTTTGGGCACTTCCTTTTGTTGCTCCATAAGTTCTTTAAAAACATGTCCATGACCTTGTCATAAAATTGATAGAGATGTGTGGCCAGGTGTCGGCAACTTTTAGTAGAATGTCGTTCAACTCCACCCACTGCTCGAAGGCCCTCTCTGCCACCCACACCGTTTTCGTGGTGTCAGATCAGGAAAGCTAAGGCTGGTGCTCTGGCTTTTAAGACGAGGAACATGCCTGGATGATTTTTAGGAAAGGATGTTCGATCTGGGCCACAGGCCTTCCACATTTGGTTGAAGCCTGCTTGACAATCGGCGTATCAAAACTCATTGTCCATTCCATATGCAATCCTCAAACTGGCCCCTACTATCTTTCAACTCAGAGTAAGATCTTCAGCAAATGGACATTGGCATCCACCAAACATGTTCTTTGTTTGACTAGCTGGAGCATGATGTGAAAATAGCAACTTCTCAAGGACAGTGGGCTATCTTAATCAGTAAACCTGGCTGAATGAATGCACTACAGTAACAAATTTGTGCCACGCTCATTACAGTATGATCTCTTG
>JZLH01S0622893.1:512-13071 GCA_001188425.1 Eucidaris tribuloides | reverse complement strand
GCTATAGTCCTCGCTGAATATATCAAACCACAAAATGTGGTAATTTTCCACTCTGCTTATTTTTTACAAATTTTTTTAGTGTATCCAGGCAATGAGGTAATCATTGTACTGCCTTCCCGGTAGGCATTGTGCCGGCCCAATTTGTGATGTGGGGCCTATAAATCTTGATGGCATAGCTGTAAAGACCGATCTAGCAAGTAATGTTCGTGTCTTTGAAATCGCTATTGACGGTGATTCCTTCTTCTACGAATGGGGAACTTGCCTCATTAATTAGTCGATTATCTCAATAATGCGCTAATAAAAAATTGGAGAACAAATGTGTTTTCTCATCAGCAACTTTATCTTAATAAGTTTGTACTGTTATTTTTCTATAATCTGAAGACTATGGAATTTTTTTCTAGAGCGTTAGTTGGCCAATGCACTACAGTCCAATGTACTTTTTATAAGTTATAATTCTCTGCACGGTACATCAACGATTATCTTCTTATTCACTGTTCATAGCATCTGAGAAAATCAATGGGAAGACTGATTGGCAACCTGAGACGACTGTACCAGACACAACTGACGTTCCCAGATTTGATCCTGGAGGTAATATCACACGAGTATTATTGATATCTATCATTACATACACTCTTAAAAATTCCGGGTCAGTCTGACTCGGAGAAAGGATCTGTTGAGGGCACACCCGGAAAAGGGTCAATTTTAAACAAATTGTGGGTCAAGTTTGACCAAAATCCAAATCAGTTTGACTCATATTTTGGTCAACCTTGACCTGGAATTTGGTTAAAATTGACCCTTTTCCGGGTGTGCCCCAACGGATTTCTTTTCCGAGTCAGTCTGACCCTGGATTTTTAAGAGTGTAGGTCCAGTGATGTCTGAAAGTTCAAGGGGTCAAAGTTCACATTTCATTTTGGGAATATGCAGTCAATGTCATTCGGGTACCATTACTTACTGCTATGTCTCAAGAAATCAGCGATGAATGTCATTAAATTTGCCTAGAGAGAGTAGGTGTCATGATGAAACGATTGATTAAATCTTTGGTCAAAAAGTCAATGGTCAAAGTTCACAGGTCGTGTTGTAGAAATGCAGTTATTATTATTTTTGTTTACCATAATTATCTCAAGCAGAGATTGATAGATTTTTATTAAATTTGACTGAAGTATGTATTATCGTCAAAACTGGAATAACTTTTAAGATCAAAAGGTCACAGGTCACTTCTGGTTCTAATGTACGCAATGCCGTAGCCTACTGGAAAGAAGGAAGGACTATTTCATTACCACAACACGGATTGGGATGGGGGTCGAAATATCTAAGGAGGGCGGAGGCAGGCCCATCAATTGCCCGGTAGTCGAATTTCACTTGCTTTTTTTTATTGGTGTTTGTGTTTTTTTCTCGGTACTGTGATACCACTGTTGATGCTGATAACGCCTTCAACTGTCATTAGCAAATAAGATAATATTTGTGTTTATCGCCCTAGTCTCTCCTGTTTATAAATACGTCGTCATCGGTTTTGGAGGAGTCCTATTCATCGTAGTAACAGTGTCCATCATACTGCTGTTTGTTCGGAGATTGAAGCGGTAAGCTTTTAGAACTCGTTTTATCATTATTTACCTTCAGGGTTGGCATATTTCCCACTATTTGTCATGTTTCCCTGACACCGCCCGATATAAAATTCCCTTCTCATGGTTAAAGTCAATGGGAGAAATTTATACTTCCCGGACGATTTGGTGGGATATAAGATTCTGACCGGGAAATATTCCAACCCTGTTTACGTTTTACATCACAGCGCTTGTAACATGCCGTTCATTTTTGTTTTCACTCCTGAGGCCTAATCTTCTGGATTGTCAGTACGGCCGGGCGGGCAATAATAACGATAACGTTATGATGATAATTATGACAATTGTTATTAGAAAAAGAAGAAGAAGAAGAAGAAGAAGAAGAAGAAGAAGAAGGAGAAGAAGAAGAAGAAATAGAAGAAGAAGAAGAAGAAGAAGAAGAAGGAGAAGAAGAAGAAGAAATAGAAGAAGAAGAAGAAGAAGAAAAGAAGAAGAAGAAGAAGAAGAAGAAGAAGAGGGAGGAGGAGGTGGTGATGGTAGTGGAGGAGGAGGAGAAGAAGAAAAGGAAGAAGAACAATAATGATAATTACAGTGATGATATTAACAGATTAATAATGATAGAGAATAAGGAAAGGAAAAGAAGAAGCAGACGAATTAACATTAATCTAAGAATACATGTAGTATATAATAGCTAGACAGTTACTTATATTTGCCAATTTTATTTTACGACCTCAAATGCTACGACAAACCATGTGTGTCTTCATTTGTGCTTATAAGGCGGACAAAACCACAAACCCAAGTACATCAACCTATGGAGTCCAGGGCTTACGTGGAACTAGCCCCCAGAATGAGTACGACACCACAAGCGAATTCTAAAGGCTCGAGTCCAAGCATAGCTACTACAGTGCCTAAAGCGACTTTCCAAGCGACTTGTCCATTCACTATATCAGCGGAACTGGCGTACGACGACGTGAATCCAGACCGGTCTACCACATCACGAGAAGAGCCTTACTATGAGGTGAAATCAGGCGGGTCTACTACAGCGCCCGAACCGACTTCAGATGGCGTGGAGGCAGGCGCGTATTCTGACGTTGAACCTGTCTACCTAAATCAGCGTGTCGTGGAAAAACAAAAACGAATGATTTCTGCAAATATCCTCAGAAGACAAAAGCTGCTGGCTCATAACACTGATCCCATGTTTCCGATAATCTGAAAGCCCGTAGAACATTAAACAGATCTCATTATGACAAACTAATTCAGAAATGTTTATGTTAACAATGTAACAAAACTTAAGTAAAATCATGGGTTTATAACAACCACAACTCTGAAAATCATACACAACCTCCAATGGGATCATTGATATTATGTATTATAATACAATGCCTACTTTTTCTGGATAATTGTAATTTATAGACAGTGTAAATGGAATTTTTAAAGATTAAAGAAGTGATCTTGGTTTCATTTTTTTCATTTCAGTTACATTTTATTGGATTTCATTTCATTATTGTACCTGCCTGAACACAGGCTGTTTTTCAGTGTATATACATAAAGAATATTTTTTTAAAAAAAGGAATCTCCATATAGCAACACATGTTTAAACTTAGGCTAACGTCGAAACATGCATTTTAAACCCGCCGAATGTCATATACTTTTTAATTCCTGGGGAGTCGATTCCAATTCTTAATTCCCCCATAAGACAGATTTGTATGGAGCTTAGGTATGTCCAAATTTTTGGCGTGTTTCCCAAACGACTTTGAAATTTCTAAATCTCTCATACCATTCCCTCTCATCCTACCAAATTATGCTGCAGCAGAGAGAGAGAGAACGTTCTCCACCAGCAGGACCTTCATCCACTCTGCGGTACCTGTGTGGAACAGCTTATCCGAAAATGTAGTTGGAGATATTTCTGACGGGGGTGAACAATCCTTCAAAAGTAGAGTTCATAAGCATCTTAAAATCATTCATTTAACTACTTTGTTACAACCCTTCACTCTAGCTACCCTAAGCTGCTGTGAACCACAGATTGGCCCATGTAGTTTCTCTGCTTTAGTGCTCTCCAGCCTATACCAGAAACTGACTCTACTGTCACTTTCCATGGGGTATTGTTCACTTTAGCACTGTATATATAAAAAAAAAAATCAAACTTACTCTAAATCACCTATTTATAGAGTGTAAGTGCGTTTTGTTGTTAAACATACGTTCTCCACATATATACTGATAAATAGTAAGACAATATCAACGCGAGATAACCACACACGTTTCACAGTTCACGTTATAAAATAACTCCCAGTATATTATGGTAAATCTAAAGTTTCTTATCAGTCCAGGTATGATACAATTTTTAATATAAATCAAAGTGGATTAGAGTGCAGACTGAGGAGGCATCAACTGCGCGCAGTCAAACTGCTCTAGTTTATTTTTGTATTATCCCCTTCACTAATATAATTTGTTTAGGTACTGTACGACAATAATTGTGTGAACATTTGTTCCTTTTATATGCACCGATGTGCAGAAGAAGGAAGAAGGATATGATATGTCAAGTTTACACCAATCGCATACCATATTTTGATTCATTTTTTCAGTATGATTATTATATTTATATAATCACAAGTAAATACTTCATTAATTTTGTAGTTGTTAAAATGTATAACAAAATGAAATACTGAATTTTCTTTTGTATCAATTCAAAAAGCAACATTAGTATATATTTAATGAATTGCATGTGAAAACGATGTTTCTATTAAAAGTAATTATAAATTTATTAATGATTTAGACTTTTCATCAAAATTGTGTCAATGAATTTTCATTACAAGATTAACATGCACTGGTATACAAAGCCGTTCATGTGCAAATTTTTAAAGGACCACAGTCAAGGGTCAAATCAGCCACAGACAGGCTGAACTCAGCAGTCTTAGAATACAGGCAAATATTATACAAATAATGCACATCACTGAGGGCATTAGTTAAAATCATCGACACGAGGTAACTGTGGAACAGTCTGAAACACACGAGGCGATAGCCGAGTGTGTTTTGGACTGTTTCGCAGTTACCGAGTGTAGATTATTTTAACTAATGCCCGAAAGAATGATGTGCATTATTTGTTTTATAAAATGGTCTCGTACGTCCTTGTCATTTGATAACAATGGAAAACCTGATGTAACGGTACGATTAGACTCGTTAGACCCGAGACAAGCCCCGAGTCCTGACCTACGTCTAATTACGTAGGTCTACTGGCATTCATAGTATTCTTAATGACGTGAACCTGTAACGTTACCATTGGCATTCGTCAACAATCAATTCCTAAGGCCGGAATTACTCGATATAAAAATTTGAAGGGGCCACTTCAAAGGCAAATCTTAAGTTGCAGCGTTTTTTAATTCTACTCACAGTAGTCGCGACGCCGCGGGCAGCGTAACGAACTCACCTAAACAGTAACAACAAGTTAGACCGGTACGGTACGGCACCTCGAATGAACCTGTCGAGGGGCCAATCTGTGCTGGGAAGTCGATTGATTTATGCTTCAAATTTTCAGAAACCGAAGTAAGCCTTGTTTAGTGGTGAATGCATCCGTTCCGCTAAACAATTCCTGTATTTCTTCATTTGACAGCAATCGGCGTTGGCCAATATTCCGAGTGGTGTTTTACGATCGCCGTACACACCGTACACGTACGCCTACACGTACACGCGCATGATCCTGCCGCCGGTGCGTAATTCGCGCAGTCAGCTAGCGCGCGCGGACGATTATGGAAACCACAGCGGTCATTAGTACCGGTCATTATCACCGGTCATTATCACTGGTCATTAGCAAATTTTGCCATTAGGTAAAGACTGGTCACGTGATAGGTCTCAACCAATCATTTGATTAGGACGTACGTGACCATTTTATAATCACGAATATGGACTGTTGCCGTGCCATGGTATACAAATTACAGTAGGAAAACAAATGTTGTAGTTTGTCACACCATCAAGACTGTTTCCGTTGCATTATGGGAATTGTTAGTGCCCCCTTTTGACAGTTTATCTCAAAAGAGGGCGTTGTTCCATTTTATCGTGACAGTTGGCCTTTAAGCCTTTCATAACATCCGCAAAATTGAATGACACATTACCCATACAGGTAATTAATTTAAAGATATATTTATACATACAGAGATATTTATATATATATATATATGTTTGTTTATATTTCAGTTATTCATACAAATATTTTTAGTGCTATTACAAAGTCATATACAACACATTATGTGACAAATTTGACACAAAGTTAACAACTGACTGGGGTTTGATAATCATATACATGTATAACAATTAGCTTACAATATAAGTAAGCATATAATTCCACGATTACTACGAACAGATACAGTAGTGTGACAACATAAGTACATGTACCTGTAAAGTGACAAAACATTTCAAGAATATGTGATTGTTGTGCTTAAATACCTTTGGAGAATAATATAGACAATTATGATAAAATAAAACAGGCTTGGAAAAAAGAAACAAATGCAAATTCAAGCAAATTCATATAGGACCTTTTTTCAATTTGATTGTGGGACTATAAATTAAATTTAGGAACAACTATCATGTGTAAAGCTTCTTTAGACCAGACAGTGACCACACTGGGAAAAGAAGCTACATGGCCAGATTAAATTGAGATTCTTGGGTAGCTTCGTATGTAGTGATAATTTCCATTATACAGTCATTCCTATAACGTCACTTAAAGACACTATATAACACTGTGGAAGACGCGTTTAAAAAATTGTCGAACTTTGCTATCTGACATATCTGACAGTGTTTGAATGGACAAATAAACACCCTAGAACACAAAAGTTTGGACAGTTATGCTGTCACTAGTACAATATGTGCAGATACAAATTGGCACATTAATTTTATATTGGGCGATAGGAAATTCTGCAAAACAGCAGTCTATGGGGGAAACCTGGAATGGTCTCTCAATGATTTTCACTTTTTTAAAGCACTTAATGATTGTTTTACACTGCAATTTTTTCAGGGCTTCATTTTTAGACTGTATCAAAGACGCTAGTAGCATGGGGAATCATGTAGCTCAGATTTTTTAAACTGGAAACATTGTTATACAATGCCTTTAAGGACGCTGTATAACACTGTGAAAGACCCGTTTAGAAATTGTCCAACTTTGCTATCTGACATATCTAACAGTGTTTGAATGGACAAATAAACACCCTAGAACACAAGAGTTTGGACAGTTATGTTGTCGATAGTGCAGTCTGTGCAGATACAAACTGGCATATTAATCATTCTCAGCCGATAGGGAATTCTGCAATACAGCAGTCTATGGGGGAAACCTGGAATGGTCTCTCAGTGATTTTCACTTTTTAAAGCATTTAATGACCGTTTTAAACCGCAATTTTTTCAGGGCTTCACTTTAGACCGTATCAGAGACACTGGTAGCATGGGGAATCGTGTAGCTCAGATTTTTTAAACTGGAAACATTATTATACAATGCCTTTAATGATAGATAGGCCCTTAAAACACAGTATGTTTTACTGAATAACCTATTAAGCAATATATTGGCCATTTGTGCCCGCCAAATTTGTTTTACTAGCCAAACTGCAAGCCAAACAGTACCTGACAAGGGGGGGGGGTGGGCAGGAGGCCGACGAGGACGAAAAGCATTTTTGCCGGCCATTTTTACCAGCAAACAAGTATCCGACAAGTGGGGGGGGCAAGGGGCCGAGACTAGACTTTTTTTGGACCTGCCAACATGTGTTTACACAGCCCAATACACAAAAAGGGCGCATATTTCGAAAAACAAGTCAATCCCCGTCATTTTAATAAGTTTGAACCAAAATAGGGGAGCGGCCGCTCTCCCCCCCCTTCCCTGTGTACCGGGCCCTGCATTTTGTGTGACGCTGCATCTAGACGATTGGAATTTCTTTCACGCTAAACTTTTCTGCCAAGCTCTGCCCGCATTTTTTGATTCATCAATTCAATCCAGTCAGACAATGTGGAACTGATTGTAGAGATCCACACCACAACACACACACACACACACACACACACACACACACACACACACACACACACACACACACACACACACACACACACACACACACACACACAAACACACACACAGACATCAAATTGTCTCCTTAATAGGTTAAATACTTTTCATTTTCATACATTTCATTTGCACGGTCATGCTACAGGAACATTCCGTATTGTCTGGTATAACGTGTGTAAGGTTTCATATACAGAATATAGGACTATATAATTATTTACATCACTATCTCTATTTATTTATCAATCAATCAATCAATCAATCGTTCCAACAATCGATTGGTCAATCTTTATTTCTTTTTATACATCTATCTTTATTTCTTTTCTGTATAATTTAGGCCTATACAGCCATTTCACATATTTTATATTTACCGTCATATTACAGAAACAATTTTTCACTATTAAGCGCTCATAAGTATCTCGAATAACTTTTATCATGCCCTTTATTACTACTTTACTGTATACGAACTATGAAGCTAAAATTTAACACAGCGTTGTGTGTATTAAAGGTACGTGTATCTACATGAGGATTAAATTCACATGTGGTCCTGGCATTAGGTATGTCATAAGTAAACATATGTGAATCACATGTTGTGACTCTACAAAGTCGCTCTCCGACTTAATCTCTTGGGTTGAACTTCCATGATCACATCATGATTCACATTATTATGCAAAAACTGCACAAAATTCTTGTTATGAATACGGTACATCTGTTGTGTGAAGTGTGCGAAGTTTCGTTTTTGCATAATCAGATCATCATGGTTCATAATTATGTTTAGCTTTAATCCATTTGGGTGGAGTTTATAATTTTATAATCAGATCATAATCGAACATGGCAATTTTCATGAGACTGTACGAAACCCTTACTAAACTTTAATCTCTGTAAATTTACGTAATTGCATACACAGATAAAGATGTTGCAAATATTTCATAAGACTGTATAAAATCCTTGTTCAACTGTTTTCGATCGGTAAAGTTGTAACTCTATAATATCATCACCGGAGCAAATGTCACACTAAACAACTATCCATGTGTCAGATATAAAATATGGTACCTATAAGATAAGTTTGGTTCGAAATTTAGTATTTTCATTACATATCTCCTTTTGGTTGAAAGTTATTTGATTCAGTGGCACCAGTGATCTTTTCATACGCTCAGTTTTCGACTCAAAAGCAATCTTCTTCCTCGTGTTGGGGGTGATCATTTTTGATTGGCTGAAGGAAGTCTTCGCCATCGTGCGGTAGCTTATCATTGACTCCCCATTGGCTGAAGGTAATCTTCATAACCGTGTTGTGTTTCGTCACTTCCCATTGGCTGATGGGAGTTTTCATAGGCATGTCAGTTGGGTATTCGTATGTATCCCTTTAGGAGACGTTAGACTCTGATTGAGACACTTAACTACCGTTCTCCAAGTCAGTGTTCAGTTGGAGCCCTGGATTATCTGTGCCATCAGTTGTTAACAACGTTTCCATCACCGTCCTTGAAGACCGTTTAAAGGGAGATGCACCTCGAATAAAGCTGTGAAAAATGATACCATGAAGTACACGTCAAGTGTATGTGAGATGCATGTCTAACAGACAAGTGTAGGAGCAACAAAAGCTAAGCTAATATCTTTCAAAGACAAAGGTTTGCTGTGACATTCGTTTGCCTTAATTAATACGTTATGCACTCGAGGGGTGTGTATTCATGATGTACGACAAGTCAGCCTGTCCATCAGTCTATTTGTAACTGTATTTTTGGTTGAAGAATGCATAACATAGGCAAATCAAGGGATGGAATTTTGTCAAAAGAACATAGGTCACAGGTCAATACTGGCAATAGTGTAGTAACACATTTCTAATGTTGATGATTCAAGAAAGGAATAATAAAGTTTTCATGAAAGGTGATTGAAGCAGATAAAAAGCCATTCATGCAAAATTAAATTTTAATTGGTTTATGAATCGGCGATGACAAACCACAGTTAACTTCTGGGACCAATTATTTCGACCCGTTTACAGGACTAAATGTACATGGTGCTACCAGAAATGTCTAAACTTTACTATAATAAAAGTCATGTATTATTATTGAAAATTGTACTGCTACATTCTTTGAGAAGGACATCATTGTTCATAGGTCAGTGTCACCACTTGAAATCAGTCATCTATAATTCTCGATATCGCATGCAGCCGGTATTCGTCAATATCAGCAATCAATAGGACATGTTTTTGCACACACGTAGTCAATCAGTTTCTAGTTGTACAGCCTATTGTCTTCCTTTTTGTGCGGTTAAACGAGTTGTGCCCCAATTTCAAAAAAGGTTCAATTCCAAACAAAAGACATAAATGAACGCTGACTTTATCTTAGGTGTGAAGTTTTCGGTGAAACAAGGTGATTGCAAAATCATGAATAAAACAAAAGCGTGTGAATATCGCACAACTGATATATGAAAAATAAGCAAGTCGGCAAATCTCGCCCAACGATGACCACTTGCGTGTTTTCAATAAAAAGAATTCGAACGCCATTTTGTCGCCTACATATAGGACGTCAATGTTGCAACTCCAAGTATATTATAAAGTGACTCCAAGCACCATTCTCTGGGTAAGCCTTCAAAATTTTTTGTATACAATTGTATTTGATATGAAAACTTGTCGATATTTGTGGTCAATGTTTTTACGGTTTCTAAAGATATGAGTCAGAATTAGCAGACAACAAAATTCCAGTTGATTTCCATCAGCAAAATGAACATTCATTGACTTGGGTATAATGTGTTAAAATTTGTTTCAACTGATTCATTTTAGTAAATTTGTTTAATTAAATAAAAAGATTATTACCAGAATATGACACCTATTATCACGATGATAACGACAGCAGCGGAAATGCCAACTCCGACTGATAAGCCAAGGACAATAGTTGGTGATGTCGCTGTTGTGATACTTGGTGATGCCACTGTTTTAAAAACAACAAACCAAAGGAATTAAAAATGTAATACACCTTTTACTACATGTTTTAATACGACATCTTCTTAGTAGAAGATTAATTTATGTTTATTTTGAAATATGATGAAACACTTAATATCAAATTACCGGCAAATCACATTGTGAAAGATCGAAACGTTGAATAGTGTCTACTTTATTTCCATTGTCGGACGTAGTTCAGGAAAAAAAGTAGAAAAGCCTCACTACCATCTGACCAAAAGCCGTTATAATGAAGCCAAGGCAGAGAGGGAGGAGATGGGGAATGGGCAGGGCAAAGATCTTTTCACTGGGATGGGGGGGGGGCATTTTCTTATATTTAAAACTTATGCCTGTAAAGAGCTTTATCAAATTTTTCAGGACACAATTATGAGACCGCAGCATATTTTTTTTCAACAAGCCTTACTTGACTCTTTGCATGGGCTCATAGTAGTTTAGCCAATATCCCTTCATTATTTCAAGCTCTTACACAATGTTATGATTCATACAAATGAGATCGAGACACAGAAATAGAGAATAAGGAAATGTTTGCATACCGATGATTGTAACGTTGAAAGCACAGACTTCAGCCATATTTCCAGCATGGTCCACAGCTTTATAATTTACCGTCGTTGTACCTATAGAGAAGATACTACCCGGATCATGACTCGATGTCAGCGTTACAAAGCCAGAGTTATCTGAGGCCAACGGAGCGTTCCATGTAATATTCATTGTTGTTGCACCATTGCTGGTTGAACTTACAATGCCCTTCGGGCAATTAGTGAGAGCAGGTGGTTCGTCATCTGTAATTTACCAAAGAATGATGTACACATGTATGTGGAATAAGTTTGTTCTTTGGCATAATTAATCAATATTCGTCTTGACCGACAACTACTCTTATTAAGGTTGTTATATTAATCTTGTTGAATCAAAAACACTGATGCAAAACGAGGTGTCTTTGACATGTGTACACCCTGCTCATCAACTAAGTAGTTTTCGCAATACATTGTACTGACAAAATTCCAAATCTCCAGTAAAAAGGAACAAAAACTATTGCATCCAGGTTACATATTGAATGTTTGACAATTCTCAAAAGAAACCAAAACAGCAATAGTAACTCCAAAAAGCAAAATACTCTGATGGTTTCAATGACACAATTCAGTGTCTGAAAGGACAGATATACAACATGAAATTCCAAAAATAAAATATCAAAACAGGTGCAACTCATGTACATTAGAATATTTCCAGTTTCAACGAACTCACTGGTCTTTCATGATACCCTATGATTAACTTTGCATGACCAGACAAGTACAAGTTCAGGAATAATAACAGAAATACTTTCGACAAATTTCCCTGCGAAAACCTTTGTTCAGGCATAAAAATTATTGATTCACCCCAGGTAGCAAAAAATATGGGACCCATCTGGGTTTTATCTGGGCTGGTCGGGGCCCATATGCCCCACATGGGACCCACGTGGGGCCCATATGGGCAATTCGAATAGTAATCATCCCAGAACAACACACATGGGCCCCACATGGGTCCCATATGTGTTGTTCTGGGCAAGGCTGCACAGAACTACACATATGGGTCCCACGTGGAACCCATATGGACTATGCAACTAGCAAAAATTACCATAATGCCCTGCATGGGGGCGATGGGACATCACAAATGGATCCAAATTGCACCCCAGATGTGTTTCAATCCATGGTTTATAAATTATATGAGTATTAATCGAGGTCATGCAATGTCCGCCGAGTCAAGCCGCAAGTTGGTATTGATCGCATTTGCTTATTTGGTCGTTCTGAATGCTGTGATTAAACAAGAATCACACACCACACACACAGCACACACCACGACACCACACACACACACACACACACCACACAAACATAAGCAAATGAAAGGACTAATGGAAATTATTATATTTCCAATAATATGGTAATGATCATGTATAATTATTGTGGGGCATGCCCAGCTAGGTGCGTCAATGTAACCCTGATAGCAGACATGGTCTAATGGACGTCTTAATCTACGTCT